>JAQPPZ010009297.1:0-169634 GCA_028583015.1 Wollemia nobilis
TAGAACCACTACATGTTTGGAGCCCCATTCAGTGTGGTACTATCCCGCATAGTCTAGGAGTATTCATAATCCCTAAGAGTAGGGATCCCCTACTGTAGACCAAACCATCTCAAAACTCGATCGTAGCAGTGGAGCTCTACCTCTCCCCACTCTTCCTCAACCATATGACTTGCCTGATGCGATCCAACTCATGTCCATCCTCTACCCACCTTGGATTCTCTCTCCATGGTCTCCAGGTGATCCAATCTAGGGTGAGGTCATACAAAAATCTCTGGGATGTCGACATATCTATCTGTTGTTATGAACCTCTCTGGAGCCACTAGTAGAAAACTCGGGGTCTCTTCTGGTCAAATCCTATCAATGGAAGCCCTATCGGCCTTTACATCGCAATGTGCTCCCAGCACCAAACCTGTAGAAGCAATGTTAGCACCAAACATCAACCCCCCTTGTATACGACCCCGTAAAGGATCCTATACAAGTGGCACAGTACAAAGCTACCCCAAGCAAACCTGTATCCATGGTCTCTCATGTCACAGACCACATCTAAAAGTAGCCACGGTAATCTGCATCCGCTCTGGTGGCATAGAAGAAGGCCACCCACCACCCCTTCCAAAACTCGGGTCAACCGAGATGCCCTAGGCATCCGCCTCAATGCCTCGATGTTCACTCCGCCCTTCTACAGGATGAAGCTTGGGTCCTCGCACAATCTCATCATGGCATGGCCCTGATTAGTCAAAGGGGTCATGAATTGACCGTGTATGGGGATCCCCAAGATCTTCCATACATCCTCTAGAGTGGGAATCATCTCCCCTATCGATAGCCGAAAGGAGGACGACCTTGAATACCATCTCTCCACTAGGGTTGTTAGTAGCCCCATGTCTATAGGAATTTGTGGCATCTCTGCCACATGTTGCAGTCCTACCTCTGCCAATCTATCTCACTCAGCCTGATCGAGCACGGCCAAATCGTCTCTTAGACCTCTGTATTTCCACTCCCGACTCTTGAGCAATCCCCTCTGCAAAATAAGCAATAAAACAACAAAAATCATTAGTACATAATCATTAAAAAAAAAATCAATTAAAATCAAAGTTGATATCGCCCATTATTGGACGATATCGTACCAAATTTAGATAAAATTGTCCTTAATAGGATCGCCCCTTATTGGACGGGATCGCCCAATAAGGGACGAAATCGTCTTCGTTCTTCAATTTGGGGATTGCCCCTTATTGGATGGGGGGATCGCCCCTTATTGGATGGGATCGCCCCTATTTCTTCGATTTTGTCCTTACATGAAATCGATAATATAGAGATGATTTCATCATCGGCCTAAAAACGGTCACGATGCCCAAAAACAATTAAAATTCAAGTCAAAAATCAAGTAAACCAAGTTAAAAACATAGTAAAACTAGGTTTAGATCCTTACCCATAACCCGCATCGGATCTTTGTCGATCTGTGTGTCGTCTCCACCATTTCGCCTGTAGAGCTCTGAAACAGTGAAAGTGAACAATAAAAATGAATTAGAGTTTTACCCTATTTTTCTTATTTTTATTCAAAACGACATTTTTTTTAATTTTTGCTTTTTTGCGCTTTTACCTCAAACGTTCGATTTGGGTAAAAACTCGGAGGGGGAACCATAGAAAACAGTCATACGATTCGACCTAGAATCGTCATCTAAAAAATGGAATAAATTTTTTCTTTCTTGTAAAGCGTGAAGAACTCGTCTTTAATGCATTTTTTCGAAAAATTCGCTAAAGAGGGGGCAAAATGTAACACCCTAAAATTGGCATAGTTAAACCATTACTAAAAAGTAGAAATTTGAATTTTAACCCCAAAATCGCTCGTTAACCGCTTACCTCATTTTTCACACCATTTTTAGAGGTTGTTGTGATCGTTGGATGATATCGTCATCGATCTGACGATATCGTCCCAAATCGAACGAATTCATTTGGAACAGAACGTACAGACGATTTTGTCCCAAAACCAAATTTTTGCAATTAGCTTCTATTCCAACGACCTCTCCAACGTGGGCAAAAGTGTGTCTACGTAGTTGGAGATTCCCACGTTGGCGATCTCCCAAATTAGGATGATCCCCAACCTCCTAAGCTCCCCCTAATCCTATATAAACTAGGATTTTCCCAGTTTATCCCCCTGACTCCCTCCCTGAATCCCTCCTTGACTCCCTACCTGGCTTCCTGGTTGATTATTTTCCTTGCAATTTTAGTTTTTATTGTGATCTCCCATCATTTGCACTTGTAGGATTTTACTGTGTTTTAGTCGGAGGTAGCTCGGATCGTCGCAGGCAATTCAACTACAATTTTAGACGATCCTGTCAAGATCGGTGACGATCTTATACAATTATAGATGATCCGATCTGTAATTCAGTTTGGGGGCAATCAGAGCCCTGAGTTTGCATTCTCTATCTTATTTTCCTTATTTATTGGTGCATTAGATTAATTTACTTATGTTTTGCATCTTGGAGTTCACCTCATTTAGCGTAATTGCATGATAAAATTCAAAATAAGTTTTCAAAATAGTGCATCTCATTTAATTTGATATCTAGATTTATCATTCAAACATCTATACTCTTATTTCTATCATTTTGCATCATTCTTGCAATTGTATTTTTGGTTTTTGGTGTCTGTTTTCTTGATTGCAGGTTTCTGACGAATTCGCCTGATGAATTTGTTAGGTCACTGACGATCTTGGGTGATCTCGGATGATCTCCTATGATTTGGGATGATTTTGTATAATTACAGACAATCCTGTCATATCCGGGACGATCTGGACTCCTACAAGCTTCAAAATCTTCATCAGACATCCAAAATCAGGTGTACTCTTCTCCATTTTATATATTCTCTATATTCAATCACATTAGGATTCATTTATGTCTTTTGTCTTCATATAAATCAGAATCTTCATATAGAATAGCTTAGCTTCATTTTGGCCAACCTAGGAATTTGAATGATTGAACATAAAATGAACAAATCAAACCCATTCTCAACCTAGGAGTGGAAACTGCCACTCAAAGTTTCCTGGTGAACTCCACCATCCATCGAAAATTCACTTTTATACCCCTCTCCCGAGAGGCGCAACCTTCAAAGGGTCTCTCCGTCCAAGGTATTGTTCCATCCTTTTCTCACCCGCCTTTCGGGTACGGATCTTTTAGCCTGAAGGTAAGGGTGCAAAAAATTTGGCCGATACAACCCATAATGCAAGAGGTAATTGTAGATGCTAATCCTTATGATTTTATTTCACCATATTTTTTAATATGGCTACTATTGTCTTGTTCTAGGCCTCTACTTTCCCATTTTCCTATGGATAATATGGTGTCATAAAACTATGTTGAATGTGGTATTTGGATGTTAAAGCCCACATATTTTTGTTCTTGAATGATGGACCATTATCTGAGATTATTTTTTATGGTACCCCAAAGCGATAAATGATATTATGAAATATGATCTTTGCAATATGAGGACCAATCATCAATGTTAAGGGGACCACTTCCACCTATTTGGTGAAGTACTCAATGGCTATTAGATGTATGTTGACTCAATGACAGAGGATAAATATTTCTAATTAAATCGAAATCCCACTGTGAAAATGGCCAAGCTACCTGAATGGGATGTAAGGCCTAAGATGGCAGGTGCATCAGATTTGCATGATGCTGACATTTAACACAATTTTTGATATACTCATAGCAATCCTTCTCCATGGTGGGCCAATAATAGCCCATTCGAAGGATGCACTTGACGATGGCCATGCCACTGAAGTGGCCATCGCATGTACCATCATGAGCTTGCAAAATCACCCAAGCTAATTCTTGGGGCTCTAAGCAACAAAGGAGTACTCCATCATAGCTTTTACGATACAATATACCTCCTAAAAAGACATATCTTGTCACTTTTTGTTTGAATGCTCATTTTTTGACATGTGATAGTCTATGTGAGACAATTCCAAGTTTCAAAAAATCTTGTAATTGGGATAGTCAATCTTGATAAGCTACAACCTCGATAGATAAGATGGCTTGTTCCCCATACAATTTTATGTGTAAATGCAAATTGAGAAATAACCTTGTGGTGAATTATGGTACCATTCTTTGTAGGACCCTACAAGATCAAGGACCCCAAGGCACATTCTTTAAAAATTCTTTGGCTTTATAGAACCAGTCATGGTCTGGTTCTATATGAATCATGTTGACTCATTCTTTGTTATCAAAAGCCTCACAATGCATGACTGAGTGTGAGAGTGTTTTCACATAAATGGTATTTAAATCAACAGATGGATTTTGAGGGATCAAGGATCCCAAAGATGCCATAGTGCCTACAAATATGGTTGACGTGCGAGGAATTACCTCGATTTCATACCATTCTAGTTGGGTGATATAGGTGTCAACAAGCTCCTTACAAGCTTTTAGGATTGGATCCTAGCATTGAAATAGTACTCTGACTTGGTTGACTATGAGAATGGGGTCATAGAAGATATGTAGCCTTTTTATCTTCATGGCGATGGCCATTTGGAGACCCAAGATTAGGGCCTTGTATTTGATATTTTTATTAGTGCAAGGGAAGTCTAGCTTAAATGACAAGGGCATTGGAGCACCCTTTGGCATGAAAAACACAATCCTTGCACCACCTCCTTTATCACAATTCAAACCATAGAAGAACAGAGTCATGTTATTTTTTTTTTCTAGTTCTTCTAGTTTTGGTGCTTTCGATAATATGAAGACTATATAATCAAGAAGTTCTATGGTGAGGGGTCTACTATTTTGAAGAGGCAACTCCTCTAGTTGATTAGCTATGAGTTGTCCCTTGATGTAATTTTGGCTTATGAATTCCAAGTTGAATTCTATCAATAGCATGATCCCCTTTGCAGTACGTGTATTATGATATGTCTTGCTCATTATATACTGCAAAGGATTTTGCTTGGATATTACATACATCGTATGTCTTAGCATGTAGTGGTGTAATTTCTTGGTTGCAAAGACCACTTATAGGCACGTATTTTCTATATATGTGTATCCTATCTCATATATTACCAAGGTTCTATTGATGTAATTTATCAATTGTTATTTATATTACAGATTCATTTGAGCCAACATGGTGCCCAAAGCAAAATCGATAGCGAATATATATAGTAGGAATGTCACGTATAGCCTTGGTGGAGCTAATACTGGTGGCATTGCTAGGTACTTCTTGATTTTAGCAAAGGCTTACTGATATTCTTCATACCAATGGAATGGGACCCCCTTGTGTAGTAGTCAATTCATGGGTCAAAACTTGTCTGAGATTTATGTGATGAATCACTTTATGGATGTTACTTTGCCTTGTAAGCTTCTCATCTCTTTGATGTTAGTGGGCAGGACCATTTCTAGGATAGCCTTTACTTTTGCTGGGTCTACTTTGATGCCTCATTTGGAAATTATGAATCCTAAAAGTTTTTCGAAAGTTACGCCAAAGATGCATTTCTCGGGATTCAACCTAACATTGTGCTCAATCAAGCAATCGAAGACCTTTTTGAGGATCTCGACATGCTCTTCACACAGTAATGACTTGGCCAGTAAGTCATTGATGTAATCTTCTAATATCTTTTACATGTAGTCATGGAAAATATATGTCATAGCCCGCTAATATGTGGCACTAGAATTTTTAAGACCAAATGGTATTACTTTGTAGGAAAATATCCCCCATGGAGTGGTGAACATGGTTTTATATTGGTCTTTAGGTTTAATTTAAATTTGATTATAACCAGAAAATCCATCTATTAGGGAGAGCATCTCATGACCTGCAATTGCATCTACAAGAGCATCTATGTTGTGTAATAGGAATCAATCATTTGGTATTGCCTTATTGAGATCTCTAAAATCAATGCAAATGCATATTCTTCTATCAGGTTTTCCTATGGGTACCATTGTTTGATACCCATTCTAGATAGTCGATGGGGAAAATAAAGACTACATCCAATAGTTTTTGCAACTCATTATTTACCATCAAAGTGATTGTTGAATGCATATTTTTGATATTTTCCTTGACCAACTTCTTTATGGGATCTAGTGAAAGGTTGTGGACAACCAAATTTAGATCTAGCCCTGGCATATCTTTTTAGGTCCAAGCAAAGAGATTTGGTCTCTCTTTCGATAGAGGAATAATGATGGCCTATTCATCTAGATATAAGCTTTCTCTAAACTTGACTTTCTTTGGATTAGATGAATCATCACTGATGTCCACTTTAAAAGTCTCCTCTATTTCCATATGTGACCCCTCCTCAAGCTAGTGAGGAGTGGGGATTAAGTGGATGTTCTCTACTAGGTTTAAAAGTAAAAATCAATTAGGGTCAAGACCAACATGATAGACATCATGTGTGTAGCTTGGTGCAAAATGGAAAAGTTGCATCTCTTAATTAGGGAAGAAATCTTCAGGATCTAGGGGTGAAATAGCATGATATCATTCAATAGAATCTAAGTTAAGACATAATGGTTTTGTAATATCTACTGGGTTATGGAGTGGAGTGGTCAAATCAATGGAGATCATGTTGATGATTGGGATGAAATATCCAAGACCATGTGTGTGAAACTCTACATTAATGATTTACCTTCCATCCCCCAGATGAGGTTCTGGGGGTATGGGGATCTCAGCATCCAATCTATAGATAGATGAGATGATGGGATTGGTAGGTTATAGTAACTCTCTAAATGTAGGTGGATCAGGAAAATCCATGCGATATATTTCATAAAAATTGAGCCATCTTCCTCTAAAGTGAGGACCAATATATATTGTGTGGAGTATCACCTCTCTTTCAAAAAGCAAATTAACTTGACATAAGTGATGAGGCCCAAGATAATCCATCTCTATATTGTCCTCATAGTCATGTCATCTATGAAAAATCCTCATTCCTACCCATTGGAATTGGGTGGTGACTTGCATGTTGATGCCTAAGATAGGCCATTTTAGTCTCATTTTTATAGTTGTTATCATCTATGAATAATCCATTAGCATTTATTTATGGCCCTACAATGTGGTGTGCATTTCTAAGCCCAAGGTAGGCCATCTCAGTTGAGTCCTCTAACTCATAGCCACTCATCCAAAATATATCCACTCTCTGCATTGCCATACTAAGTGAGGTTTTGTAGATACCAAGGCCCATGATAAGCCAAGTCAATTTCATCTTCATCCTCACTTGAGACATACTTATTTTCTTATCATTCATAACCATGACTTGGTTCATCCTCCCATTGGATGATTCTTGATGGGCTTGCTTTGAGAGAGAAATCAAAGTGATACTCATCGAGTGGTTTGATATTTACCATAAACACCCATCCACAACCCAAGTAGTTTCTACTAGGAGGTTGATAGGAATTCTAGTCAATTTCTTCCTCGCATCCCAAGCTCAACCTATCTAGGGATACTAACAATGAATCATCATGGATCTGGATGTGGTATCCTAGACCAAATCTATCAGTAGGTAGCTGATATTATGGCTAGAATGGAAGTCAACACCCTTACTCATACAAACCTAAGCCATAGTCATGCCAATGACATAATTCAAAGTACCTTGGAGCAAATTTAGGATTTGATAAGTAATGAACATTCATGGTGAATGGTTCATCCTCATCCTCTTCAATATCAAAATCATTATGGGCAGTCTAAACTAGCGTAGATGAAGTTAGTTTGGTTAAGGGGAATCCCTAATGGAACCACTATCCCTATTGGAAAATTTTGGACTCTTGGTCATTCCATATCTTGTGCAAACTCAATAATAGGCATGAAATTCATGTTCTACACAAGATATTCTCCTAACCTTATTTTAGCTAAGTGAACTATCACCTACAGTGCAGATGATATTGTTGATAAAGTAGGAAAGGTAGGTTGAGGTACCTCTTTGGCTATGTCCTGAGAATCTTCCTCCTCCATGGAATTTTAAATTTTTGTAGCTACTATAGTTGGAAGCTCTTTAGGTCCTTCCTTTACTAGGGGTGCTTTTAGCTTATGAGAGTTATTTGCCTTGGACATTGAGGGTTTCTAAAAAGTACCAATAGCTTTAGATGTAGGAGGTAGTGTCGATGTGGATGGATTACATCACACTAATTTAGACTTACTCTCTAGTTATACGATGGGGAATTAAGGCCTTATGTACAAGTGTATTTATGGAAGGACAAATTCCCCTGGTAGGTCGACCTAATGCACATGTTTAAATGGATCTTCATTCAATGGAACCACATGCGCTTGTCCCTTGTACACATATTTATGCATTGGTGCAATATTGACGGAACGCACTACATATCCCTTATCCAGGGATGCCCTAGGAGGATGTTGTATTGCATTGCCTCCTCCAATATGTGACACATCATAGAGATTGTCTTATGCCCTACCTTTATAGATAGCACAATTATACCCACTATGGAGCACAATGCATCATTGAAAGCTCTCAATGTATAGGAGGTTGGTACAATGTTGGCCCTAGGGATTTTTAGGTGCCCTATTGCCTTTGTTGTGATAATTTTAATCAATTAGCCTATTTTGATTAGAACCTACTTAAATGGTATATCATTGATTGATGTGATGATATGCAAAGGTGGGTTTGATATAGTAGTAGGCACCACCTTGATTTCATGATCGTAGAAATGAATCACAGGATCTTGACACTGTTGGACCTATCCCACGAAGTTTGTAAACACATTAGGTTTCTGGGATTGAAGCTCAATCGATATTAGGATTTCTATTAAAGTCTTCCTATGCCTTGGGGACTGTTGAATGAGCTCATAGATTGATAACCTGGCTAGTGTCATTTGAATATTTTACTCTAGTCTACTTTGAACAATTATCACAGGTCATGCTGGTGGACCTGGAGGATTATTTTGCACCTGACTCTATTGGGGTGCAGTTGGGATATGGATAGGAGCTATTGGAGGCTTTACTTGGTTATATAACTGACTTCGTATTTCCATGTTGACTATCTCAACCATTCTAATGCACCCTTGAGTGGGTGGTTTAACTCAGACTTGGTTCACTCTAGTGCCCTAATCTTTGGAGGCCTCGTGATTAGGTAATGAGTTTTTAAGTATGTTCATGTCTCTATTATCATATTCTAATGAGTTTTCAACTTTTATCTCACCCTTCTTAATCATGTTTTGCACAACATTCTTGAATTTAATACATATTTTGATGTCGTACCTTTGTATTCTATGATATGGGTAATATTGATCTTATCTTATACCTTGGGCTTGGGAAGATTAGGATTTTTAAGTTGTACCTTAGGAAATCTGATCCTTTATGCCTTACTTAGTTGGTTGAATATTGATTACAATGATTTCGATAAAGGTATGAAATAGTGAGGCGGTCTACGTTCCTTATTTCAACCTTGGTTGTTATTTGTGTTGTAATTGGCCAGTGGAGTCTGAGCTTGATAGTTATGTGGTTGTTGTCTATTGCCTCCCTTTGGTGTGCTTAAAAAAACCTGGTTGACTTGAGTAGGCTTGGCCTACTTTTGTTGATTCTTGTTGCTGTTGTTATTGTTCCAATCCTTTTTGTTTTGCAGCTTAAGGTCTCCTTCATAAACCTTGATATATTCTATTAGCTTGGCTTGAGCCAAGTCTTCCTTGAATGTTTCATACTATTGTAATTGCAGTAGCAATGATATGTGCTTCACACAACTCTTGGTAAACATCTAGGTGAGCTCTACAGTGGCGACAACAGATAGTAATTTCACCATTATCTTCCTCCATATGTTCTCATAGCCCATAATTGGCTCATCATTGTATTTATTTAATTTGGCTAGATCGAACAAGTTTACCTTATTCTTGATGTTAAATAAAAAGTGTTCAAGAAATGCATTTATCAGTTGCTCAAAGATGATGATGTTATATTTAGATAATTGGTTGCTATACCTAATAATGTCATGATAAACTTTCTTAGTATTAGAGCATCATTATGTTCAATTTGGAAGCACGTGTTCATAAAATTTATGATATTTTACTGTGCATCTTCCTCTCCTTTAAATTTGTCTAACCTAGGCATCTCAAAGTGCCTAGGATATGCAACCCTCGATACTGAAGGGCACAATGGTTGGTTGTGTATTTTACTTAGGATTGGCTTCTACTCAATTGCATCATATTTCTCAAGATATTTGACTCTCCCAGCAAGTATTTTGTACACCTTAAAAGAAATAATCTCCTATTCTTAAAGGTTTACTTGTGGTGGTAGGGGAGGTAATCTTGTATTTACCTAGTTTGGAAATCTGTATTCATCCCCCATAACCACGGATGGAGGTTCAAGATATGTCTACTCCTAATTTTCTATCCTTACCTATTATTCATTAAGTTATATCTATTCTAGATCTAGGAATTGTTGATGTTGTGGTATGGTGAGTGAGCTCATCTCTTTGTCTAGTGTGTCCCTCATGTTGAGAACTAGCATGTTTATCATGTTGGTATTGCTCACCACATATGTGTAAGTCAACCTGAGATAGCCTATTGGCTTGCTCTTCATGCTTAACACTTTCCTCTCTCAATCATTTATCATGTAGGTGCAAATACCTTTTCCTTTGTTCTTCTCGCTTGAGATTTTCCAAATACTCTCACTCAATGTGCAAAACTTCTTCTAACCTATGTACATAGTCAGAATGACCTACCACTGAAGGTTTATATCTCTCTAACTTTGTGTGAGGAGTTCTAATGGATAGACCTCTTGGAGAGGCTCCTACTATGTTCTTGCTCTTGTCTATCAGGGTGACTTGTTATGTGTACTATGATATATGTTGTGCACCCCCATGGTCGGAGGTAGTGCATATGTTGCAAGAATATTTTTAAGCTTCCCTTGGCTCATTGGTATACCTTGTGGTTATGCTATGTAAACTTCTTGAAATATAATGTGTGGTATCAATGCTTCTTTGAGTTGGTATTGAGATAACTCGATCCAACTCATTAAGCTATCTAGTATTCCACTATTGCTCCCATGGAGTCTCATTAGCACCAATAAGATTATTATCTAAGGGTATCCTCCCATACTTCAGAAGGCTAGGAGGTGCTTTGGATCTATGACTAGGTGTAGCCCTTATGTTCTACCCCTCAGTGGGATGATCTGACCTAAGTGTATCCTATGGATATTGGGGCCTTGTAGGCCCTCCATGTCTATGTGAGGATTAAGGCCTTGAAGCCTCCTCATGCCTATGTGAAGATTGGGGACTTGATTCCCCCTCATGTCTATCAGATGATTGATGCCTTGAGGCCTCCCCACGTCTACATAAATATTTAGTCCTTGAATCCCCCTCATATCTATGTTATGATAGAGGCCTTGAGGTCTTCTCATGTCTATGTGATGAGGAGGCATTGAGGCCTCTTCATGTATGTGTGATGAGGGATATCTTGAGGCATCATCATGTTTATGTGATGAGGGAGGCATTGAGGTCTCCTCATGTTTGTGTGATGATTGGGGCCTTGATGCCCCCTCATATCTACCGTAAGAGGAACCAGGATATGGCTCTATCACTAGGGTTTATCAAAGAGTACCCCCAAAGGTTGAGTTATCATCCCTAAGACTTGCTAAAATTCATCCAATGATACTTAGGGTGGGTGGCTCAATGTTATTGTTACTGTGAGTGTATAGAGTATTAGTTTCCACCTCAATGTTGGATCGAGGGTTGTTACTTCATGTGTAGACCATAACACTTGTGAATTATCTTCTTAAGTATATTTCAAAACACACAAACAAAGCAAACAAGTGTTTATCTCTTTTAATTTTTCTAGGTGTTCCTAGACTGATTTGGTGTGTTTTCAAATTTTTTGATATCTATAATCTAACTCTCATCATGTTTTATATTGCGTTGATGATATACTTATATTGTTAAAGGGATTTCACCTATATACTCGCACAAGTTGAATATGGTAGTGAAGTCCATACTCAATGAGGTAGCATAGGTACTACCAACCCTCACCCAACACATCGTGCATAGTGATACACCCTTTTGAAGAGGAGTGTGTGCTATTTTGCATGGATAGGATAGTTCTTGGGTCAACCTTGGCCATGGATGGGTCTCAATGATACTCTTTCAAGTGAGTCAACCAAGTGGTAATGACATCCACTGTTGGTCTCGATCAACGGGTTGGATGTGAGAGCCCAACATTGTTGATGTTAAAAATAAGATGTGATGTGTGGGGTTCTTTTTAATTTTTTGCAATGACATCAAGAAGCACTCATGCTCTTTCCTAAAATACCTAAAAAGAACATTTTTATTAATAAAAATGCATGTCTAAATATTTCAATGACCTTCAGAGAATGCATTTCACTACTTCATGAGATAATAGCCACTAGCTGGGCCCCATGCAAGAAAGCTTAACAAACAAAAACCTAGACCATTGGAGACTAGGGCAGACCTTGAAAACATAGGTCCACTATTCCTAGAAGCAACTAGAAGAAAGCTAAGAAAACTAGAAAGCTTCAATGCATTTTATTTTTATCATTTTAGATAATTAAAATGTTGTTTTACTTGCTATTTTTAAAAAATAAATTGCAAATAGAGAAATATAAAAAATTAGAGAGTGCCCCAACCTAAAATTCACATTTTTTTAAGCATAGGCTAACCTCTATGGAACTTTTTTTGTTGGTTGCTATCGACTAGAGTGGCTTATTCTAGCCATTGACTTCAAAAGCAGTCACGCTCTGCTGACCGCTATCAACTAGAGCGGCTAGACCTACACACAAAAAAAACATGAAAACATCAACAAAATAGTCAAAAATAGAAAACTAGGTGGGAGTCCCACTATGATTGCCATCTGTACAACCTTGGGAAGTTATGCCCCTTTTAGTCTACTTGCATTATCATATCAATTTAAAAGACCATGAATGCATAAATAACATGGAAGTGACAAATGCAAAAGAAATATATTTTATATTTTCATGTGGATTCTGGATACATATTAGTCCCTCTTAGGTATATCGTTTTGATACAATGAAATACAAGCAAAAGTAATGGTGTACCCTGCAAGGGGATGGTACACTCTACAGGCCTCCTGATCTCACACACGAACTTGTATAAGGGCTTATAGATGCCTTCTTCTCCTTCTTGTCTGGAGGGGTCTATTGTTTAAGCACTTTGTTTTGGTCTTGTAACTTGTATCTTGTGTACATGAAATAATAATAGGAGATTAGTATCACAACATGCCTCTCGTGAAGAGGATTTATTAGCAAATCTATGAAGCATGATATGTAAGCATAATAATATCAAAATATAGCAAAAATGAATGATAAATACATGGATAACTCAAGAATAGCAGTGAAAATACATTAAAGAAACCAAATCGATGCTAAAACTAATTAAATAGGCAAAAAGCAATCACATATCTAAGAAAAAACATGGAAAATAATGTTTAACACCCTAGGTTATGCCTACAGGCCACTGTCTAGGACAACGGTCATGAAATAAAACCTTTCTCCTCATGGATCAAGGGTTGTGGCACTAGATTTCTCATCAAAATTGATGTCTAAGTATAATCACTATGTCTGTACACTAATTGGTGATGAATAAAATTCAATATTAATGGTTGTATGGCTAGAAATTATCGCTAAATTAGGTAGAGCTTTGCTACTCCTCAATGGGGTATGAGATCTCTCTCCAATATGCTAGAGCTTCACTACAAAAAAAATTGATATTCATGGATCATTTGCTTTACTTGGGAGAGTCCATATGTAGACGTACTAGATTTAGATCTAGTTCTAGATCTTGGCTTCCTAGAGAAGCCAACATTCAAATCTACATGCAACTGACTATCCCAAGGGGAAGGATCAGTCACAAATTTGCATTGAAGGGGTAGTCAAGAGGAGCTCTGGGAGCTCCACACCAAAAAATACCTACAAGCAATGCAAGTGTAGTTAGACTACATGATATGGACCCATATTAATGACCAGACTATATTTTGGTGCTAGTCATTGTCCAAAGTAGTGACTAGGTGTGGCCACTCTTAGCTTCAATGGCCATTGTTGGTTGTCGCTCTGATTGATAGCACCCATACCTGAATGGACCAAAACTACCTCTAGTGAGTTGTTATGACCACTTTTGACTCTTGGAAAGGTCCAAGATCAGTCATATGGCCTTAAAATGTGCCCATATGAGTAGTCTCCTAAACATGACATGTTTTAGGTGTCTACAACAAAATTTAGATTTTACAAGTTTAAGCACTCTATATTTTAGTTATATGCTACTTATACATAAAATAAAAAATCAAAGACAAAAACAATTATTATGCCTTATGTAGACTGATGCCTAGATTCATTGGGCTATTTTTTTCCTATGAATGACACTTAAATGGAGTGTCCAGGATAGGATGATTAACTTGGGGGAGTGAGGAATGTACAGAGATAGATGGACATAATAAATGCAAGGGAAATATAAAAATATTGGTGGTTGAGTAGGGGGGTGATTGGAGGAATCAATATGGGGATGTTTGGTGTAGTGGTGATAGATGCAAGAGGTTGTAAACCTAAATAAGTGGAGAAAGTAGATGGCAGTGAATGTTGTTGAAGGTATGAGGGAGAAGGTAATGTTGATGATGGACGAGATGTGGATGATGAAGAGGATGAGGTAGGAGTAAGAGGATTCACTGATGTGTTAGATAATGGAGGGGTAGGTAATAGTGGTAGATAATTGATTGGTAAGCAATTTAATAATGTTTTTAAAAATGAATAGAAAGAATGAGGAAACAATAAATTGGTGCCACTAGACTCAGTAGAATATTGTAGTGAATCTAAAAGTTAACCAATGAGATAAATGATAATAATACATTCAAATAATGTAACCTACTATGATAAAACACACAAAACTATAGAAAAAATGGTAGAACTAACCTCCAAAATTGTATTAATTTTTACAAATCAATTACATGCAGAGTGGGCAAAATGTCATTAAAATCTGTTAAAAATATCTTAATACAATGAGAAGTCTTTGTTAAAATAATGTAACAATACTTCATAAAATCTGCCTAAACCAATTTAGTAATAGGAAAAATCTCTAAGTTTTAGGCTTAAAAAAACTGGGAATATCCTCAACTTCTTAGGTGCAATTCTACCAAAACCTGCATAGCAAAGGGAAGAATTAAGGATGACTAAGAAAAATATACACAAAGGATACAATGACACAATTTATAGGGCACTCAAGTATACCTCTTATAAAAAATGCTATCTCTAAATGCTTGATGTAGATTTTGACCATAGCTGGTGTATTTATAGCTTTGAATTCTTGAATCTGTTATTTTTGGCCTTATCTAGGCCTTACACTTATCACTTTTTAGTTTGATCTTTCAAAATTGTACAACTATCTTCCATTACCCCTTTTTATCTACACTTCATACTCTGCTATAATTCCTTTAAATATTAACCTATTCAACTGGTAATCTTTGTTCCTGGAGGGTCTACTTATTTTGTTCCTCCTTTTGTTTCTCCTTGGCTCTCTGATTGGATTTCAGCTTTTGACATTTCTCCCCCTTGAGTAATTTTCATTTTGTCTCTTGGGGGTGAGCTCATTTCCAGCTGTAAACTGCATACTTTAATTTCTTTACCTTTCTTGCCCTACTATAGCCATCTGATTTGTTTCCCAATCATCTTCTAGGCATCAATGTTAAAAGTCATAGAAAATCTCAACATATTCATTTCCTAGAGGATCATATTTTTATGCATGTTGATATAACCCTTACTCTTTTCATACTAGGTGATGAGTGAGTCCACAATACTTACCAAAAAAGTGGTCTATTTGGCCATTTCTTGTTTGTCATATGGTTCACAATCAAACTCTTCTATTTTATTTTTGAGGATATCTTGTATACTAGTAGTTTCTAATAACTCTTTCAATAATATCCCAATATCTGCCATATTTTCTTGTATGTCATTCAACAGAGTAAACATCTCTATAGCATCATTACACCATATTTCTTTGTTTGCCTCGAACATGGTTGCTTTCATGAATTCAATATTATTTTTGACCTTGGTACCATCATTCAATATTACTTCTTTGCTCTGCATCTCCTCAAAATATTCTACCATTAAGTTGAGAGTAGGGTGAATGGCCTCTAGGTCTTCTTCTTTTTGATATATCAAGCTTTTAATCTCTTAATCGGTAATCTAGATCACCCCAATATGTCTAAAAATATCAGTGATACTCTTGATCCTATCTTGAATTTTAAATGACATTTCCTTTTTTATTTTAGACAAATAGTCTACATAGTTTGTTATTTTCACCACCATAGGAGGTTGTATTGATGGGGTGGTTTTATGTGCCAACTCTTCTTTCAAACTATCAATCAAGGCTTGCATTTTTGCTTTTTCTTTATCACTAGCCTCCAATTGACTCCTCAATTCATCATTTGTCTCTTGCAGATGGTCTAAAGTTTGTAAATTCATGGCTTTGTTCATCCTCACCATGTCAGCCTCATTTCCTTTCATTGAAATTTGTCCTGTTCGATCATCCACTATGAGTATTACTGGTTCCTATGGACCGAGTATGGATACTTATTCCATAGATGACCTAAACCTATTTTGTTCTATTTCTATGGTAGAATCTTCTTCCAGGCTATTTGTTTTGGCTATCATCTACAACTCCTTTTCATCGGCTAACCTAAAAATTGTTTCTTCTTCAACCCTTTTAAAGTGACTTTATTCAAGGTCAAATCTAGTCTAGGATTCTTTTTTTGAGAGGTAGCCACAACCTCTTGCTTTTCTACCCTATGATCTCTTAGGATTTCTCCAAAACCATTGGTTTTCATTTGTGTTGTAGATGGGATTGGTATTTCTTTGTCATTAATTTTTAGTGAGGTAGGGACAACCTTGGGGGCTAATTTTTTCACACTTGTAAGAGATAGTAATTGATCAAAAAAAGGAGCTCCAACTTGTTTTTCTACAACAACAAACTCTTGGTATGACACTGTTACTATTTCCTTCTATTTTTCTACATTAGGCCCTGTGTTAGTTAGTTGTGAAGTACTGGGCACCACCTCTATCTAAGGTTGGGACTTTTCTAGACCTTGTATCTAGTGTTCTACTATATCAGTAGCACCCACTATAACTTCCATTTTATCAAGACCCTGTTCTTCTATAATTTCTAATAGTGCATCTTCTTTGATGGTCTAAGTGGGAGTGGGAAAAATCAAGGCTATTGCATCTATAGTAATTCTCCTTATTGAATTGAGTTTCATGGAGTAGTCATATGGTTCATGAATTTGTGAATTTCCCCTATTCTCAAAATGAAACTCATTTCAAACTTTCTATAAATCTTCCCCTTTCTCTATGGCATCTAACATTGCTTCCTCATATTGGTCTTTTCTATTTTTGATCCAGGTATATTTATGGTTCATCATTTATCTGTATGTAATATGAGGAGTGTATGGTCTCCATGTTATTTCTTTGAAGTCCATTTTTTCCAAATCATACATACCCTTAAACAAGGCTGTATATCCTGAAAAAATATAATATCTGAATTTGCATGGAATATTTAGCCAAGGGACTCGATCATGTTTATTTACTTGTCTCATTTTAGCTTCTTCTGCAACTTGTCTTACCAGTTCTAAGGATGCCAAGGAGAAATGGCAATACATTGGTAACATTTTAGGGGTAATTTTAACCCCATAAAGATGTATATAGGTGAATACTTTTGAGAATAAATAATATCCTATTCTTTTTTCCTTGAGAAAAGCTTTTATTTTTATCCCCAATATCTCAAGCATGTAACCTGTGAGAATCTAGTGAATTTCTACCATGAAGTTGTCACAGAACCAACCGAAGTGGGTGCATCCCTCGTTTACTCTCCAAAATTTATTTTGTACATATGGACTATTGTTGGCTACTATTCTATGTTGACTTTCATTCTTCAATTGTCCAGCTAGCAGGCACATGCGAATGGAATAGTGGAAAAAATAGGGTATCTCCTTCCTCTGTTCTAAAATTACCTTTTTTAATTCTAACAAATCATTATGCATTTGTCTACTCAATTCCTCTTCCCAAGAATAGATGGGGATATTTGTTATTCTGTTACTTTGTGTTACTAAGTACAGTGTATCCCTCCCTACAACATCGAGTTACCATACACCCAAAATAATATTAACCATACCACAAAAATCCCTAACCCAGGGTTTGAATGTGATTTTTCTAATGGGGAATTTAAATTTAACTTCATGTTCTTCAAAAATAATTCTGAAAGAAATTAAATTAGTTAATTTATGAGATTACCTTTCAATTACTTGGTAAACCAACCAGGTGTCTGAGGGTTCTAGTTGAAATACTTATTTGATGTGCTTGGCTACTACGCTAAAAATTGGACATCTTTGATTATCTCTAAAAGTCTTCATATTTTCATCATACACCACTGCCAACCACGCCAACATGTTTGCACAATAATACAATCTAGGGTATATTAATCTTCCTACATTGTTGGTCCATCAATTTCTCCTGGGGAATCTCTAGTTCTATGATTTTTTTACTTTGTGGAACAAATCTACCAGTAACCAAGGAGAGCGTTGGTCATTTTTCATTGTGGCCTCGAAGCTTCAAATACATGTATTCTCAATTTTGTATTATTGAGTAGGCATCATTTTTTTAATTTCCCTAGAATTTTTTGTAAAATAATACATCTTGGTTACAAACATTACTCCTCCAGGGAGCTCTATGTATGGGGACTAGTCAGTAATGAATTTAATTGCTTCTTGAGTATCATTTTGTATGAAGGTGTCTCCCCAGGTGGCCATTATGTTCCCTAAACTTTCTTTTTTTCACCATGATATGTACTTTTTGAAACTCTCTACTCTTCTGAACCATTTCTTTGCTCTATGATAACTAGGGTGTCGATGGTGTTTGATAATAGAGTTTTAAGTAGTTGAGAGTTGGATGGCTTCACTAGTCTCATATAGTGTATCATTAGTAAAATGACATCAACTATCTTTTGAGTTTGGCCAATGGATATCTACCAAGGTGATTTTTTTCAAAATTGGACGATCGTGGTAGGTGATCTTCCTCGACTTGTACATCCATGAGGGAATTGGTTTGCACACTTGCAATTATTCATAGTATTTCTATTAGCTATTGAGTTGCTTTTTTAGCTGATGTGGTGCTATGAACGTAGTATCAGTGATCTTTTCATGGGAATTTTCTCAATAAAATTCTCTACCATCTTCGAAAAGAGTTATACCATTAAGCGACGGTTATCATTCTTAGGATCGATAGTCAGATCGTTAGGCTTCGTTAGTTTTAAATCATTGTCATTGATCTTTATGATCCTATATGATTATTAGTTGCATGACATAGTATATGTACACTAAGATTAGCCATATGCATCAAGTGGAATTTTATGTTTAATAGATTGATTGAAATGCTTAGGCTCAGATGTATAATTTTACTAATTAATTAATCACTAAGATCCAGATTTATTAATGTTGACATGAATACTGCTAGACATAGTCCTTTATACTCCTCTCATAAAACATCCACTATTAGATCAAGAGTGTGTGTGTGTGCGCTCGTTCGATCTTGTAGGTATGTGCCAAGGTTAACCAAGTAAAAGTGGGTTATTAAAAATATATTAGACCCTCAGTTAATCTTAATTAGGGTAGGATTTTAATTTTATTACCTTAATTGATTTCTTTATTATGAACAAGCATATACCTTAACCTTCAGATATCTTGGTTATGTACAACAGTAAGATCTGGGTAAGGTCCATCGCCATTGTCAAATCGGGTAGATATGCATGCTTATTATACCACTTTATTTCCCTTTTGATAGTCTAGATTATGTGCGACCATTATATCTTGATAGAGATAAGAACAACCATAAGATCTACTTCAACTATAGCTCTGTAAATGATCACTTTGTTATTTTTTGACTATTTTCAGTAAAGCACGACCATTAGATTTGACAAAATTGAGTTCAGCCATCAGATCTGATGAGATTGTGCAATTTTTATCACTAAGATTTAAATTGTCAATGTTTGAATACTTTGATAAAGCACCACCATCAGATATTTAATAGGAATGAATGTGACTATTGATGCATGCTTTATATTCCTTAGTATATATTTATTAAAATGTGACCATCAGATTTATTAGATTAAAGTGCTACTATCGATGTTTTTTCTTTTAATTGATCTAGAAATAGCACCACCATTAGATCCAAGTGAAATAAAACATAGTCATTGGATTAATCAATGATGTGCACTTTAATTAATCTACCTTTGACTTATCAACATCTAAAATTTTGTGGAAACATTGCTATAAGATCAAATTTGGAACATGTGTTATCATTGGATTGGATTAGGACCAACGCGACTGTTGATCTATTTTGACCCATCCAATTCCTAAGCTTTAGATTATTATGAAGGAAGTGCGGCTATTATATTTCATCATAATCATGTGCTACCATTGATTTCTTTGGATCTTAGTAAATATGGGTGGATGACCAATTTTAACTTCCTCGAGTATCGTGCATCTATTAGATCAAATCATGATGAAACGCGATCGTTGATTTTTCATAGCCTACAAAACTAAACATAAGATAAGGTACATGTGCTCTTTAATATTTAAATCCATGATTAATTAAAGGGTAATGATTAGGGATGTATTAAGACCTTCGTTGATCGCATTTAGCAATTTGATTAATCTCAAAGTATTTAATAATTTCAAATCTTAGCACTTTATACTTGGATCAAGTGTGATCGTTCGATCTCATCATATTGGAGTGTTTCCCTTGGATATATTTAATTTTCATATATTTTTAATCAAAGGGGGGTGCATGCCCTTAACTTCATTTAAAACATATGTTTGAATCTTTAGGATATGACCTTTTTTGTCATGGTGCATTATTTGACTTGGTTGATTTAACCTTTGATTAGCTCATGGAAGCGTGTCCATCCGATTAAGGAGGATCTGAGCACTACCTTTAGATCTGCCCAAGGTGCTTGATACTTACTCAAAAGGGGCACGTACCCTTAATATTTAATTTTATTAAACTTATAATCAAGACCTTAGGTTGTGTATTTGGACTATGGTCTTTCCATTTAGCATTTATCCTTAGGGTTGATTATGTAAGCTTGTACGTCCGATTTTGGAGGATAAAACACTATTGTCTAGATCTTTGGACTTGCTCGATCTTTAAGCATAAAGGGGGTGCATACCCTTATTTACCCATTGTTAAAATATTGAAACTTTGGCTCATGTACTTAGGGTTTTGCTCATTTTATTTAGGTTGGAACCGTTTGATTAATGTTATAATAAGGAATAAGGCATTTTTAAGGGGACTTGTTATTTGATTTGAGATTATAAACTCTTTTTAAAAAAGATCAGGGACATTAACAGTTAAGACCATCATTGAATAAATATCGTTATTGGATGATTGATTTTTGAATAATATTAATGGTCACAAAGGCAATATTATTAAATACTAAGGTTTTGACTTTGAATTTAATTTAGATGATATTCTAAAACCATTTAAGAATCAACTTCTCAAAGAAAAAAGTAAAAGAGATCAACAATATTTATTAAATTTATTGAAGTCAAAAAAATTAAAATTGGGGGTCTCAAATTTTGATTCAATTTTGGCTCCAAAAGGTAGGTCATGGCAAGTTGAAACACATAGGAATAGGCTAAGTAGATCAGAATAGGTTAAACTAGGCTGGCATAAATGGATGTAGTTATGACAAGTTGAGCAGGTAAACATAGGTTGAGAAGACAAAAATGAGAAGCAACAAGTTGAAATGGGCTAGGAAGGAAAGGTCCTAGTTGATGGGACGGGTTGCATTCAGAATGAGTTGGATAGGTCGTGACAGGTCAAAACATACAAGAATGGGTAGAGCAAGTTGAAATATGTCAAACCAAGCTAACACAAATGGATTCAACCAAGACAAGCCCAACAGGTAAACATAGGCCAAGATGATCAGAATGAGAAGCAACGAGATGAAATGGGCTAGGAAAGTAAGGTCAAAGTTGATGGGACAGGTTGGGATTGACCAAAATGATCATGAATGAGAAATAAGGGTTCAAGTAGGCTGAAATATGTTGAACAAGCTAAAATGACATGATAGGCAAGGGCGGGTCTATGAATATCAAAATGAGTTGGGTAGGCTATGACAGGTTGAAACATACAGTAACAGGTCAAGCAGGATATAATAGGTCAAACCAAGCCAAAATATTTTAAAAAAACCAAAATGATATGAGAGGCAAGAAGGGATTTAAAGATATTAGAATGATTTTGATAGGCCGTGATAGGCTGAAATATACAATAACAGGTTAAGCGGGCTGAAATAGGTCAAACCAAGACAACATAAATGGATTCATCCAGGACAAGTAGAGTAGGCAAACATAGGCTAAGATGAACAAAATGAAAAGCAACAAGATAAAATGGCATAGGAAGGTAAGGTTAAAGTCGATGTAATGGGTTGCACTCGACCAGAATGGTCATGGATGGGCGAGGAGGATTGGAGTAGGCCAAAATATTTTGAACAAAATAAAATGACATGAGAGGCAAGAAGGTGTCTAAGGATATAAGAATGGTTTGGGTAGGTTGTAATAGGTTGAAAAATACAAGAAGAGGTTGAGCAAGTCGAAACAGGTCAAACCAAGCCATCATAGATGGACTTGGCTAGGATAAGATGAGCAGGAAAACATAGGTTGAGATAATCAAAATGAGAAGCAATAGGATAAAATGTTCTAGAGAGGTAATGTCAAAGTTGATGGGATGGGTTACACTCATCCACAACGATCATAGATGGACGAGGAGGGTTGGAGTAGGCTAAAATGTATTAAATAAGCTAAATGACATGGGAGGAGAGAACAGATCTAAGTATATCATAATGAGTTGAGTAGATCGTGGCAATTCAAAACATACAGGAACATGTCAAGCAGGCCAAAATAGGTCAAACAATACCAACACAAATGGATCTAGTTAGGGGAAGACAAGTAGGAAAACATAGGATGAGAATATCGAAATGAGAAGAAAAAAGTTGAAATGGGCTAGGAAGGCAAGGTCAAACTTGTACTCAGCCAGAATAGTCGTAGATGGGTGACAACGGTTGGGCTAAGTCAAAAAGTGTCAAACAAACCAAAATGACACGAGAGGCAAGAATGGGTCCAAGGATATCATAATGGGTTGGGTAGGTCGTGATAGGTTGAAACATACAAGAATGGATCGAGTGAGCCAAAATAGATCAAACCAAGCCAACATAGATGGATTTGGCCAAGATAAGTCGAGCAAGCAAACATAGGTTGAGATGATCAAAATAATAAGCAAGAGGATGAAATGGGCTAGGAAGGCAAGGTCAAATTTAGTGGGATAGGTTGGGCTTCACCAAAATTACCATGAGTGGAAAAATAGGGTTAAAGTAGGCTGAAATGTGTCAAACAAGCAAAACTAACATGATAGGCAAGTAAGTCTACGGATATTAGAATAGTTGGGTAGGCCATGATAGGATGAAACATACAATAACAGGTCGAGCAAGATGGAATAGGTCAAACCAGGATAAAATGTGTCAGACAAACCGAAATGACATGATAGGCAAGAAGGTGTCTAGGGATATCAAAATGAGTTGGGTACACCGTGATAGGCTGAAACATACAAGAAATGACCAAACAGGCCGAAACAAGTCAAACCAGGCCGACATAGATGGATTTGGCTAGGACAAGCTAATAATTCAAATATAGGTTGAGATGATTAGAATGATAAGAATTAGGATAAAATGGCCTAGGAAGGCAAGGTCAAAGTCGATGGGATAGATTGGGCTCAGTTAAAATGATCATGAATGGGTAAGGAGGGTTCAAGTAGGCCAAAATATGTCAGATAAATTGAAAAGACTTGAGAGGAAATAAGGGATCTAAGGATATTAGAATGAGTTGGGTAGGCTATGATAGGATGAAACATACAAGAATAGGTTGAGCGGGTTGAAACAGGTCAAACCAGGCTAGCATAGATGAATTCATCCAAGATAAGCTAAGTAAGAAAACATAGGCTGAGAGGATCAAAATGAGAAGCAACAGCACAAAATGGCCTAGGAAGGCAAGTTCAAAGTTGATGGGATAGGTTGCACTCGACTAGAATGGTCGTTGATGGGTGAGGAGGGTTGGTGTAAGCCAAAATATGTTGAACAAACCAAAATGAAATGAAGCAATAAGGGATCTAGGGAAAAAATATTGAGTTGGGTAGGTCGTGATAGGTTGAAACTTATAAGAATAGGTTGAGCAGGTCAAAATAGGTCAATACAAACCAGTATACATGGATTTATCCAGGACAAGTTGAGCAAGAAAACATAGGCTGAGATGATCAAAATTAGAGGCAACTAGATGAAATGGGATAGGGAGGTAAGGTCAAAGTTGATGGGATGGGTTACACTCATCCAGAACAGTGATTGATGGGCAAGGAGGGTTGGATTAGGCCAAAATGCATCAAACAAGCCGAAATGACATAGGAGGAAAGAACATATCTAATGATATCAAAATAAGTTGGGTAGATAGTGATAGGTCAAAATATACAAGAACAGGCCGAGCAGGCCAAAATAGGTCAAACCAAGCTAGCATGAATGGATCTAGTTAGGACAAGTTGAGCAAGAAAACATAGGTAAAGAAAACCAAAATGAGAAGTAACAAGTTGAAATGGGCTAGGAAGGCAAGGTCAAAGTTGATGGGATGAGTTACACTCAGCCAAAATGGTCATAGATGAGCAAGGAGGGTTGGAGTAGGCCAAAGTGTGTTGAACAAGATGAAATGACATGGGAGGCAAGGACTGGTCTAAGGATATCAAAATTAGTTGGGTAGGCCATGATAGATTGAAACATACAGGAATAGGTCGAGAAAGTCAAAATAGGTCAAACTAGGCTAGCACAAATGGATTCAACCAGGATAAGCCAAGCAGGAAAACATAGGCCAAGATGATCAAAATGAGAAGCAACAGGATGAAATGGACAAGTAAGACAAGGTCAAAGTCGATGGGATAGGTTGGGCTCAACTACAACAATCATGAATGGGCAAGAAGGGTTCAAGTAGGCTGAAATGTGTCAAACAAGCTAAATTTATATGATAGGCAAGAATGGGTCTATGAATATCATAATGAGTTGGGTAGGCCACGACAGACCAAAATATACAGTAATAGGTTGAGCAAAATGAAATTGTTCAAACCTAGCCAAAATGTGTCGAACAAACTAAAATAACATGAGAGGCAAGAAGGGGTCTAGGGATATCAAAATGAGTTGGATAGACTATGATAGGTTGAAACATACAAGAACGGGCTGAGCGGGTTGAAATAGGTCAAACTAGGCCAGCACAAATGGATTCACCCATGACAAGTCAAGCAATAAAACATAGGCCTAGATGATTAGAATGAGAAAAAATGAGACAAAATGGGCTAGGAAGGCAAGGTCAAAGTCAATGGGACGAGTTGTAATTGACCAAAATGATCATGGATGGGTGAGGAGGGTTGGATTAAGCGAAAATATGTTGAACAAACCAAAATGACATGAGATGCAAGAAGGGGTCTAAGGATATGAAAATTAGTTGGGTAGGTCGTGACAGGTCAAAAAATACAAGAATGGGCTAAGTGGGATAAAATAGGTCAAACCAGGCCACCACAGATGGATTCAACTAGGATAAGCCGAGTAGGCAAACATAGGCTAAGACGATTGGTATGAGAAGCAACAGGACAAAATGGGCTAGGAAGGTAAGGTCAAAGTCGATGGGATAGGTTGAGCTCAGCTAAAATTATCGTGAGTGGGCAAGGAGGGTTCAAGTAGGTTGAAATGTGTCAAACAAGTCGAAATGACACTATAGGCAAGAACAGGTCTATGGATATCAAAATGAGTTGGGTAGGTTGTGAGAGGTTTAAACATATAGTAATAGGTTGAGTAGGATGGAATAGGTCAAACCAGGCAATAATATGTTGAACAAACCAAAATGAAATGAGAGGAAAGAAGGGGTCTAAGGATATAAAAATGAGTTGGGTAGGCCATGACAGGCCAAAACATATAAGAACAAGCTGAGCGGGTCAAAAGAGGTCAAACCAGGTCAACACAAATGGATTTGGCTAGGACAAGCCAAGCAATAAAAAATAGGCCAAGACAATCAAAATGAGAAGCAACAAGACAAAATGGGCTAGAAAGTTAAGGTCAAATTTGATGGGACAAGTTGCACTCAATCAAAATGGTCATGGATGGGCAAGGAGGGTTGGAATAAGCTAAATGTGTTGAATAAACTAAAATGATATGAAAGGCAATAAGGGGTCTAATGATATGAGAATGAATTGGGTAGGCCATAACAGGTCAAAACATATAAGAACAGGTCAAGCAAGCCAAAACAGGTCAAAGTAGGCCATCATAGATGAATTCAACCAGGACAAGTCGAGCAAGAAAACATAGTGAGATGATCGAAATATAAAGAAACAAGATAAAATGGACTAGGGAGGCAACATCAAAGTTGGTGGGATGGGTTGCACTCCGCCATAATGGTCATAGATGGGCGAGGAGGGTTGGAGTAGGCCAAAATACATCAAACAAGTTGAAATGACACGGGATGCAAGAATGGATCTAAGGATATCAAAATGAGTTGGGTAGGTTGTGATAGGCTAAAAAATACAGGAACAGGTCGAGAAGGCCAGAATAGGTCAAACTAGGCTAGTAATAATGGATGTAGTTAGGATAATCTGAGAAGGATAACATAGGTTGAGACAATCGAAATGAGAAGCAACGAGACAAAATGGGCTAGGAAGGTAAGTTCAAAATCGATGGTATGGATTGCAATTGAAAAGAAAGATCATGGATGGGTGAGGAGGGTTGGAGTAAGCCAAAATATGTTGAACAAACAAAAATGACATGAGAGGCAAGAATGGGTATAAGGATATCATAATGAGTTGGGTAGGCCATGATAGGACAAAACATACAAGAACAGGCCAAGCGATCCAAAATAGGTCAAACCAGGCCAACATAGATGGATTCAACCAGGATAAGCTGAGCAAGCAAACATAGGCTGAGACGATTGGAATGAGAAGAAACAGGATGAAATGGGCTAGGAAGGTAAGGTCAAAGTCGATGGGATAGGTTGGTCTTGACAAAAACTACCAGAATAGGCAAGGAGGGTTCAAGTAAGCCAAAATTTTTTGAACAAGCCAAAATGACATGATAGGCAAGAATGGGTCTATGAATATCAGAATGAGTTGGGTAGGTCAAAATGTGTTGAACAAAATGAAATGACATGAGAGGTAAAAATGGGTTTAAGGATATTAGAATGTGTTGGGTAGGTTGTGATAGACCAAAACATACAAGAACAGGTCAAGCGAGCTAAAATAGGTCAAACCAGGCTAGCACAGATGGATTCGACTAGGATAAGGTGAGCAAGCAAAAATAGGGTAAAATGATCAGAATGAGAAGCAACATGAAAAAATGGGCTAGGAAGGTAAGGTCAAAGTTGATGGTACAGGTTGGGCTCGACCAAAATTACCATGAATGAGTAAGGAGGGTTCAAGTAGGTCAAAATATATTGAACAAGCTGAAATGACACAATAGGAAAGAATGGAACTACGAATATTATAATGAATTGGGTAGGCTATGATAGGTCAAAACATACAATAACAGGTTGAGCAGGATGGAATAGTTCAAACTAGGCCAAAATGTGTCAGACAAACCAAAATGACATGAGAGGCAAGAAGAGGTCTAAGGATATAAGAATGAGTTGGGTAGGTCGTGATAAGCTAAAACATACAAGAATGGGCCAAGCTGGCCGAAATAGGTCAAACCGAGCTAGTACAGATGGATTTGGCTAGGAAAATCCGAGCAAGCTAACATAGGCTGAGATGATTAGAATGAGAAATAATGGGACAAAATGAGCTAGGAAGACAAGGTCAAAGTTGATTTATGGATGGGCGAGTAGGGTTGGAGTAAGCAAAAATGTATTGAACAAACCAAAATGACATGAGAGGCAAGAAGGGGTCTAAGGATATGAGAATGAGTTGGATAGGCTGTAATAGATCAAAATATACAAGAATAGTCTCAGCAGGCTGAAACAGGTCAAACCAAGCCATCACAGATGGATTTGGCCAGGACAAGATGAGCAAGAAAACATATGCTGAGATGATCAAAATGAGAAGCAAAGGGATGAAATGGGCTAGGGAGGCAATATCAAAGTTGATGGGATGGATTACACTTAGCCAGAATGGTCATAGAA
Source organism: Wollemia nobilis (assembly GCA_028583015.1). Lineage (NCBI taxonomy): Eukaryota > Viridiplantae > Streptophyta > Pinopsida > Araucariales > Araucariaceae > Wollemia > Wollemia nobilis. The sequence continues at coordinate 28,155 of JAQPPZ010009297.1, forward strand.
GGGCGAGGAGGGTTGGAGTAGGCTAAAATGCATTAAACAAGATGAAATGACACGAGAGGCAAGAATGGATCTAAGGATATTAGAATGAGTTGGGTAGGATATGATAGACCCAAACATACATGATCAAACTGAGTAGGCAAAAAGAGGTCAAACTAGGCCAACACAAATGGATCTTGTTAGGACAAGCCAATTAGGCAAACATAGGCCAAGAAGATCGAAATAAGAAGTGATAAGTTGAAATGGGCTAGGAAGGCAAGGTAAAAGTCGATGGAATGAGTTGCATTTGGCTAGAAAAATCATAGATGGGTGAGGATGGATGGAGTAGGTCAAAAAGTGTTAAATAAACTAAAATGACACAAGAGGTAAGAATGGGTCTAAGGATACTAGAATGAGTTGGGTAGGCTAGGACAGGTCAAAACATATAAGAATGGACTGAGTAAGTTAAATAGGTTAAACCAAGTGAGCACTGATGGATTTAGCTAAGACAAATCGAGCAAGCAAACATAGGCTGATATGATCAGAATGAGAAGCAACAATACAAAATGGGTTAGGAAGGCAAGGTCAAAGTTTATGGGGCAGGTTGGGCTTAGCCAAAACAACCATGAATGGACAAGGAGGGTTCAAGTAGACCAAAATGTATCGAATAAACCAAAATGACATGATAGGCAAGAATGGGTGTAAAAATATAAAAATGAGTTGGGTAGGCTGTGATAGTCCAAAACATACAGTAACAACTCAAGCATGACAGAATAGGTCAAACCAAGCCATCATGAATAGATATGATGGGACAGGTTGCACTCATCCAGAATGATGATAGATGGGTGAGGAGGTTTGGCATAGGCCAAAATGCATCAAACAAGCTAAAATTACATAGGAGGCAAGAATGGCTCTAAGGATATTAGAATGATTTGGGTATGTCGTGATAAGCTAAAACATACATGAACACGCCAAGCAGGCCAAAATAGGTTAAACCAAGGCAACACAAATGGATCTAGTTAGTACAAGCTAAGCAAGTAAACATAGGTTAAGATGACCAAAATGAGAAGCAACAAGATGAAATGGGCTAGGAAGACAAGGTCAAAGTCAATGAAATGAGCTCCATTCATCCATAACAGTCATAGATGGGTGAGGACGGTTGGAGTAGACAAAAAAGTGTCAAAAAAATAAAAATGACATGGAAGAAAAGTTGAACAGGAAACTAGGCTAGTAAAAATGGATCCAACCAAGAAAAGTTGAACAGGAAAACATAGGCCAAGAAGACCAAAATGAGAAGCAATAGGACTAAATGGGCTAAGAATGCAAGGTCAAAGCTGATGGGATAGGTTACACTCAACCAAAATGGTCATGGATGGGTGAGGAGGGTTGGAGTAGGTCAAAATATGTTGGAAAAACCAAAATGACACGAGGTAAGAATGGGTCTAAGGATATCATAATGAGTTGGGTAGATCATGATGGGACAAAACATACAAGAATGAGTCGAGTAGACCAAAACAGGTCAAACTAGGCTAGAACGAATGGATTCGACTAGGACAAGCTGAGAGGGCAAACATAGGCTAAGAAGATCAAAATGATAAGCAACAAGATGAAATGGGCTAGGAAGGCAAGATCAAAATCGATGGGATTGGTTGTGCTTGGCCAAAATGATAATGGATGGGCTAGGAGGGTTGGAGTAGGCCAAAATGTGTTGAACAACCAAAAATTAAATAAGAGACAAGAATAGATCTACAAATATTAGAATGATTTGGGTAGGTCATGATAGGACGAAACATATAGTAACAAGATGAGTAGGCCAAAATAGGTCAAACTAGCTAGCATGAATGGATATAGTTAGGACAAGCCAATCAAGCAAACATAGGCCGAGAAGATCAAAATGAGAAGCAACAAGATGAATGGGTTAAGAAGGCAAGGTCAAAGTTGATGGGATGAGCTACATTCATCCAAAATGATCGTACATGGGTGAGGACGGTTGGAGGAGACCAAAATATGTCAAAAAAATTGAAATGTCATGGGAGGCAAGAACAAATATAAGGACATCAGAATGATTTGGGTAGTCGATGATAGGACAAAAAATACAAGAATGGGCCGAGTGGGCCAAAATAGGTAAAACCAGGCCAACACAGATGGATTTGACTAAGACAAGCTGAGAAGATAAACATAGGCCAATACGGTTGGAATGAGAAGCAATGGGATGAAATGGGCTATGAAGGTAAGGTCAAAGCCGATGGGATAGGATGGGCTTGGCCAAAACGATCATGAATGGGCAAGGAGGGTTCAAGTATATCGAAATGTATAAAACAAGCTGAAATGACACGATAGGGAAGAATGGATCTACGTATATAAGAATGAGTTAGGTAGGTTATGATAGACTGAAACATACAAGAACATGTCGAGAAAGCCAAAATAGGTCAAACTAGACCAACGTGAATGGATCTAGTTAGGACAAGCCAAGCAGGAAAACATGGGTTGAGAAGACCAAAATGAGAAGCAAAAATATGAAATGGGCTAGGAAGGCAAGGTGAAAGTCAATGGTACGAGTTTCATTTAGCCAAAACATTCGTAGATGGGCAAGGACAGTTGAAGTAGGCCAAAATGTGTTGAACAAACTGAAATGACAAGGGATGCAAGAACGGGTCTAAGAATATTAGAATGGATTGGGTAGGTTGTGATGGGTTAAAATATACAAGAATGATATGAGCAAGCCAAAAAAGGTCAAACTAGGCTAGCACAAATTGATCCAACAAGGACAAGCCAAGCATTCAAACATAGGTTGAGAAGACTGTAATGAGAAATAACATGATGAAATGGGCTAGGAAGGCCAGGTAAAATTTGATGGAATGGGTTGCGCTCAGCCAAAATGGTTGAGGATGGGTGAGGAGGGTTAGAGTAAGCCAAAATGTGTTGAATAAACCAAAATGACATGAGATGCAAGAAGAGATCTAAGGATATCATAATGACTTGGGTAGGTTGTGATAGGTCGAAACATACAAGAAGTCGAGCAAGTCGAAATAATTCAAACCAGGCCAACACAGATGGATTTGACCAAAAAAAGTTGAGCAGGAAAATATAGGTCGAGATAATCAGAATGAGAAGCAATGGGATAAAATGGGCTAGGAAGGCAAGATCAAAGCCTACGGGATAGGTTGGGCTTGGACGATTCAAGTAGACCTAAATGTATCGAACAAGTTGAAATGACATTATAGGCAAGAACGATTCTACAAATATTAGAATGATATGGGTAGGTTGTGATAGGTCAAAACATACAAGAATGAGTTGAGTTGGCTGAAATAGGTCAAACCAGGATAGTACAAATGGATCTAGTTAGGGCAATTCGAGTAAGAAAACATAAGCCGAGAATATCAGAATGAGAAGCAACAAGATGAAATGGGCTAGGAAGTTAAAGGTCAAAGTCAATGCGATAGTTTAAAACTGGCCATAATAGTCGTGGATGGATGAAGAGGGTTGGAGTAGGCCAAAATGTGTTAAACAAACCAAAATGATATGAGAGGCAAGAATGGATCTAAGGATATCAAACAAGTTGAAATAGGTCAAACCAAGCCAGCACAGATGGATTCAACCAATACAAGCCAAGCAGGCAAACATAGGTCGAGATGTTCATAATGAGAAGCAACGAGATGAAATGGGTTAAGAAAAGAAGGCCAATGGACTAACCACTAGGAACTTGGATGAGCGATCAGTCCGACTAGTAGCAATTGGGTTGGAGAAGATGAGACAGGTTGAGAGGACAGGTGGGACAAGATTCGATTAGTTGATAATGACCTTGTGATGTGTAACCCATGGTGGGTAGGCAAGCCAACATGAACTTCATAATATTGGATTGTTTGTTGTGGTAAGGTGGGCCAACTAATAAATGGTCAACCTGAAACATCCTACTGTTGCACCACCCTGGGTAGCTAAGAAATAATTCAAAAATCATCCAATGTTGCACCACCCATGGTAGTCAGGTTAGCAGGTCGACGATGGGTTTTCGGACACCTAAGGATGTCCCTATGTCACACTATACTTGGTAGTTGAATGGGTGTGTTAGCTCATAGATAGACCAATGGGGGACCTTTATTGAAGACATGCATCTTCGAGCAATTGATGGGTGAGCATGGCTCAAACATACATTGTATGAAGAATAGGGTTCAAGGTGTGAGGGATAAAAAAAGGTGCAACACTAAGACTTCCCAAGAGGTCACCCATCCTAGTCCCACTATGAAAGATGCATGTTTTAAATAAAGGTCCCACCTCCTAACCTATCTATGAGCCCATGCACCCATTTAACATCCAAGCATAGTGTGGCATAGGCTGACGAGCGATCGATGAGTGAGCACAACTCAAATATGTGTTGCATGAAGAATAGGATTCAAGGCATTATGGGTAAAAATAAAAAGAAAGAAAAGGGTTCAACACCGAGACTTCCCTGGAGGTCACCCATCCTAGTACTACTCTGACCCAAGTATGCTTAACTAAAATTTTTTGATGGGATCCAATGCACTAATGTTGGTATGATCGCACCCGATGCATATGGGCAAACCCCACACCCTTGTAGCATCAACTAGGTGCTGACATGACCCCTCATGGGTGGGCAATGCAAATGCAAGGCACTCAAGATGGTAAACAAGTCTACCAAGGCATGGCAGCAACCCCATAAAGGCATGGCTACAACCTTGTAAAGGCTCTACGGTAGCCTTGTCAAGGGTCTATGGCAACCCTGGCAAGGCATGGTGGTAAGCTTACCAAGGAGCGATGCAAACCCCACAAAGGTTAACAATTTTTTAATACAAGGTATGGCAACAATCATGTCAAGGCGTGGTGCAACCCCGCACAGGATCAGAAACAACCTTGCCAAGGCTCGACATGATGACAAGCTTGCCAAGGATGGGTGACAACCCAACAAATGCACAGTGACAAGCTTGCCAATGGCCGATGGCAACCCCACAAAGGGCCCTTGGTAAGCTTTGCTAAGGGCATGCATCAACCTACAAGGGCATGGTGGTAAGCTAGCCAAGGGCTGATAGCAACCCCACAAAAGGTCCTTGGCCAGCAACAAGCCTACAAAGGGCTGACGACAACCTGACAAAGGGCCCTTGGAAAGCTTGCTGTAGAGGGTCCTTCCCAACCTCAAAAAGGCACGATGGCAAGCCTGCCAAGGGTCGATGACAACCCTTGGAAAGCTTACCAAAGGTCGAAGGTAACCCTACAAAGAGCCCTTGGCATGTTTGCCAAAGGTTGGCGGTAATACTGCAAGGACCTGGTAACAAGATTTCCAAGGGTCGATGACATCCCTGTAAAATATCAACGATAAGCTTTCCAAGGGCCGACAAAAACCCTGCAAAGGTCCTTGGTAGGCTTGCCAAGGTTCAGCGACAACCTCGTAAATGCATGGCTACAAGCCTACGCAGTGCCTTGGCAAGCCCACAAATGACCATTGGCAAAGCCTGCCAAGGGCCAACAAAAACCCTGCAAAGGACACTTGGCAAGATTTTCCAAGGGCTCGTGGAAACCCTACAAAGGCTCGATGACAACCGTACAAAGGCTTGCCTAAAGGACTGTGCGGTGCCTTGGAAACCTTGAAAATGTCCCTTTGCAAGCTTACCAAGGGTTGATGGCAACCTCTCAAACGCATGATGACAACCCCATAAAGGGTCGATGACAACCCTAAAAAGGTCTGCCTGTAAGCCTGCACGACGCCTTGGCGACCCCACAAAAAACCCTTGGAAAGCTTTCCAAGGATCAGTTGAAACCTCTTAAAGGGCACTTTGCAAGCTTTGCCAAGGGCCCACAACAACCCTGCAAAGGGTTGACGACAATCTCACCATGGGCCCTTGGCAAGCCTGTCAAAGGCTAACGAAAATTCTACGAAGGTCCTTGGCAACCCAACAAGGATGGTGTGGCAAAGGTTTCCAAGGGTCGATATCAAAGCTTGCCAAGGCCACTTGGCAACCCCATAAATGGTTGGTGGTAAAGGTTGCTAAGGGCCCTTGACAACCCCGTAATGGATCTTTGGTAAGCCTGCCAAGGTCCTTGGAAATAACGTAAAGGCACAACAACAAAGGTTGCCAAGGGCTAGCGGGAAACGTTGCCAAGGGTCCTTAGAAACCCTACAAATGGTAGGTGACAAGCCTGCCAAGGCCCTTGGCAAACCTCAAAAAGGGTCGACGATAAGGTTGACAAGGTCCCCTAGCAACCCTGCATAGGGCCAATGGTAAGCCTGCCAAGACCCTTGGAAACCTTGAACAAGCATGGTGGTAAAGGTTAACTAGGGCCCTTGGAAATCTTGCAAAGGTTTTCAAGGCCTCTTGGTAACCTTGTATAGGTTCACAATCAAACTTTTCTATTTTATTTTTGAGATATTCTATACAGGTGGTTTTTAATAACTCTTCCAATGACAACCCAATATCTTCTAGCTTCTCTTTTATGTCATCCAATAGAGTGAACATCTTTGCAACATCATTACACCATATTTCTTTATTTACCTTGAACATGGCTGCTTTCATGAATTAAATATTTTTTTTGACCTTAATACCATCGTTCAATATTACCTCTTTGCTCTACATCTCCTCAAAATATTTCGCCATTGAGTTGAGAGTAGGGTGAATGGCCTCTAGGTCTTATTCTTTATGATATATTAAGCTTTCAATTTTTTGAGCGGTAACTCGGATCACCCCAATATGCTTGAACATCTCAGTGATCCCCTTGATCCTATATTGAATTTTAAATGATATTTCCTTTTTTATTTTAGATAAATAGTCTGCATAGTTGGTTATTTTCACCACCAAAGGAGGTTGTACTGATGGGGTGGTTTTCTATGCCAACTCTTCTTTTAGACTATTAATTAAGGCTTGCATCTTTACCTTTTATTTATCATTGGTTTTCAATTGACTTTTCAATTCATTATTCATTTGATGTAGTAGGTCTAAAGTCTATGCAATCATGGCTTTGTTCATTTTGATCATGCCAACTTCTTTTCCCCGTATGGAGACCTTGCTCTTTCAATCATCAATGATGAGAACCATCGGTTACTGTGGAGCAGGTATGGATATTTATACCACAGATGGCCTGAGGTTGTCTTTATCTACCTCTGCAGTGGAAATTTTTTCCATGCTATCCATTTTGGCTACCATCTGTAGTTCATTTTCATTAACTATGTTGAGAATCATTTCTTCCTCAACCCTTTTTAATGTGAAATTATTTAATATCAAAGTCATCTTAGGATTATTTGTCTGAGGGGCAGCCACAACCTCTTATTTTTCTATCCTATGATCCCTTAGTATTTCTCCAAAACCACTGGCTTTCATTTGTGTTGTAGGTGGAATTGGTATTTCTTTGTCTTTGAATTTTAGCAAGGTAGGGACAGCTTGGAGGGCCAACTTTTTCACACTAGTTAAAACCAACAATTGATCAGAGACAGGAGCTTCGACTTATTTTTTTGAAATAGCGAGTTCTTGGGATGATACTGCAACTACTTTCTTCCATTTATCTGTATCGATCCCGGTTTGAGCTAGTTGTGAAGTACTGGACTCTATCTCTATTTGAGGTTGAGAACTTTCTAGACCTCTTATCCGGTGTTCTACTATATCAGTAGCACCCACTATAACTTCTATCTGATCGAGGTCATGTTCTTCTATAATTTCTAATAGTGCATCTTCTCGAATGGCTTGAGTGGGAGCAGGGAAAATTGAGGTTGTTGCATCTACAATAATCATTTTTATTACATTGAGCTTCGTGGGGTAATCATATGGTTCATGGATTTGTGAATTTCCCCTATTCTCAAAAGGAAAATCATTCCAAAATTTATGTAAATCTTTCCCTCTCTCTATGGCATCTAACAGTGCTTCCTTATATTGGTCTTTCTTGTGTTCAACCCAGGCATATTTACGATTCATCACTTGCCTATATGTTTCATGGAGATCATATGGTCTCCATGTTATTTCTTTGAAGTCCATGCCTTCCAAATCATACATGCCCTTAAACAAGGCTGGATATCCTGAAAAAGTGTAATACCTAAATTTGCATGGAACATTAAGCCAAGGGACTCGACCATGTTTATTTACCTACCTTATTTTAGCTTCTTTTGCAACTTTTTGTACCAATTCTAAGGATGCTAGGGAGAAAGGACAATACATTGGTAACATTTTGGTGGGAATTTTGGCCCCATAAAGTCACATATATGTGAATACTTATAAGAATAAATAATCTCCTATTCATTTTTCCTTGAGTAAAGCTTTTATTCTTGGTCCCAATCTCTCAGACATGTTGCCCATAAAAATCCAGTGAATTTATACCATGAAGTTGTCGTAAAACCAACCAAAGTGGGTGTGTCCCTCGTGTATTCTCCAAAATCTATTTTATACATATGGGCTATTGTTGGCTCCTATTCTATGCTCAATTTCATTTCCCAATTGTCCAACTAACAGGTGCATGAGAATGTAATAGTGGAAAAAATAGGGCATCTCTTTCCTTTGTTCTAAGATTATAATTTTTGACTCTGAAAACTGGTTATGCATCTATCTACTCAATTCCTCTTTCCATACATAGATGGGGGGATTTATTTTTCTGTTACTTTGTGTTATTAAGTACAATGTATCCCTTCCTACTACATAGAGTTCTCGTACGCCCAATATAACATTAATCATGTCACAGAAATCCCTAACCCAGGGTTTGAATGCTGTCTTTCTAAAGGGGAATTTAAATTTTTCTTCCTCGTGTTCTTTAAAAAGAATTCTAAAAGAACTTAAATTAGTTAATTGATGAGATTGCCTTTCAATTACCTGGTAAACTAGTCGGGTGTCTGAGGGCTCCAATCCAAATACTTCTTTTATGTGCCTGGCTGTTATACTAAAAATTGGACGTCTTTGATTATCTTTGAAAGTCCTTGTATTTTCATCGTACACCACTGTAATCCACACCATCAGGTCTATGCAATAATACACTTTGGGTCATATTAACTTGCCTATATTACTGGTCCATCGATTTCTTCTAGGGGCCCTCTAATTCTATGATTTGTTTGCTTTGTAGAACAAATCTACCAGTAACCAAAGAGAGTGCTGGTCATTGTCCATTGTGGCCTCGAAGCTTCGAACGCATGTATTTTCAATTTTGTATTGTTGAGCAAGCGTCAAATTTTTGCTTTCCTCAGACTTTTTCATGAAATCATACATCCTGATTACAGATATTACTCCTCTAGGGAGCTCTGTGTATGGGAATTGGTCAATAATGAATTTAATTATTTCTCGAGTATCTTTTGGTATGAAGGTATTTCCCTAGGTGGTCATTATATTCCTTGAACTTGCTCTGTTTCACTATGATATGTGCTTCCTAAAACTCTTTGCTCTTTTGAACCAGTTCTTCACTTCGTGATAACCAGGGTGGCGATGGTGTTTGATAATGGGGTTTTAAGTAGCTGAGAGTGGGATGGCTTCACTGGTCTCGCATAGTGTATCATTAATGCAATGACACCAACTACCTTTTGAATTCGGCCAATGGATATCTGCCATGGTGCTTTTTTCCAAAATCGAATTATCGCGGTAGGTGATCTTCCTCGACTTGTACGTCCATGAGGGCATTGTTTTGCACACTTGCAATTATTCATAGTGTTTCTATTGGTTGTTGGGATGATCTTTCAACTGACGTGGTACTATGAATGTAGTAGTGGTGATTTTTTTGTGGGAATTTTCTTGTAAAATGCTTTGCCACCTTTGAAAAGAGCTATACCATTAAGTAGTGGTTATCATTCTTGGGATCGATAGTCAGATCGTTAGGCTTCATTAGTTTTAATTCATTGTCGTTGACCTTTATGATCCTGCATGATTGTTAGTCGCATGACATAATATGTGTACACTAAGATTAGCCATATGCATCAAGTGGAAATTTATGTTTAATAGACTGATTACAATGCTTAGGCCTAGACGTATAATTTTACCAATTAATTAATCACTAAGACCCAGATTTATAAATGTTGACATGAATACCGATAGACATAGTCTTGTATACTACGCTTATAAAAAATCCACCATTAGATTAAGAGTGCGTATGTGCATGTTAGTCCGATCTTCTAGGCATGTATCGAGGTTAACCACATAAAAGGGGTCATTAGCAACGTATTAAACCCTTAATTAATCATAATTAGAGGTAGCGTTTGGTGGTACTTACCTCAATTAAACATTAAACTATGAAAAAAAAATCATATACCCTAACCTTCGAATATTTTAGTTATGCACAACCATTAGATCTGGGCAGGGTCCATCACCGTCGTTAGATCGGTTAGAGATGTGTGCTTCTTATACCGCTTTATTTCTCTTTTGATAGTCTCAATCATGCACAACTATTAGATCTTAGGCGGATATAAGCATGACCATTTGATTTGTCATGAATATAGCTTGGTCAATGACTTCCTTGTTATTTTTCGATCATCTTCGGTAAAGCACCATTGTTAGATCTAGCAGGCTCGAGCGTGGTCATCTGATCTTCCTTTGACCATAATTTTGATGATGATTGCTTTGTCATTATTTAACTTGTTTTCGATGAATCGTTATCGCCAAATCTTCGTTTGGATGACCACGAATATTTATTAACCTGCGATGTGAGCTTATGTTCTTTAGATCATAGTGATTGAAGCACGACCATCAAATTTTAGCAAAAATAAGCGCTACCATTGATCTCCTATTATCTCTTTATGGTTATGGGAAAACATAGTCGTTGGATCTAGACGGGCTCGAGCGTAGCCATCAATCTCTTTTTGAAAAGCGTTTTGACTTGTTAACTGTTTCTTACCTCGCAGAAGAGCACTATCGTTGGATTGGCCTTGGAGCGCACACGATCGTTGACTCTCTTTGTCCCATACTATGTCCAAGCCTTGGATTATCATGAATGATGCGCGATCGTTGGATCAACTTGTGTTTGAACGTAACCATTGATTGCCTTAGATCTGCACAATGATTAAATTGTGAATGCTTATAAGACTTTAGGTTAACATGGATTATCTTTGGGTGAACGTGTATTCATCGGATTAGGAAGGAATCATCACTATCATTAGATCTTTTAGATTTGCTTATCTTAGTCAATATAGGCCTATGACCAATTTTGACTTCTTTGGGTATCGCACGTCCGTTAGATCGAGTCATGATGAAGCGCGACCGTTGATTTTCCATAACCTGCAAAACTAAAAACAACATAAGGCACACATGCTCTTAAATATTTATTAATCCATGATTAACAAAAGGGGAATGATTAGTGATGTATTAAGACCCTCATTGATCGCATTTAGTAATTTGATTAATCCCAAAGTATTTAATATTTTCAAAGCTTAGCACTTTATACTTGTATCAAATGCGATCGTTCGATCTCATCAGATCAAAGCGCTGCCCTTGGATATATTAAATTTACATGTCTTTTTAATCAAAGGGGGAACGTGCCCTTTATGTCAATTAAACCATATGTTTGAGACTTTAGGATATGACCCTTTTTCCATGGCGTATTATTTGACTTGGTTGATTTAACCTTTGATTAGCTTATGAAAGCTCATTCGTTCGATTTAGATCAACTCGGGTATTAACTTTGAATTTAGCCATAGTGCTCGATATTTAGCTAGAGGGCGCGTACCCTTTATATTTAATTTTATTAAACTTATAATCAAGACCTTAGGTTATATACTTGGACTATGGTCTTTCCCTTTAGCATTTATCCTTCAGGTTGATTATGTGAGCTCGTCCATCCGATTTCGAAGGAAGAAACGCTTCAGTCCAGATCTTTGGACTTGCTCGATATTTAAGCGCAAAGAGGGCGTATACCCTTATTTATCCATTGTTAAAATCTTAAAACTTTGGCTCATGTACTTAGGTTAAAATGTTTTATCATCATTATTAATGACCTAAGGACTTAGGGTTTTGTTCATTTTATTTAGGCCGAAACCTTTCGATTAATGTTATAATAAGGAACAAGGTATTTTAGGGGGACTTGTTATTTGATTTGTGATTATAGAACCTTTTTTCAAAAAGGTCGGGGACATTAAACGGTTAAGACTCCTTAGTGGTTAAATACCTTTATTGGATGTTTGATTTTCAAATAAGATTAACGGTCACAAAGGTAATATTATTAATGGCTAAGGTTATAAATTTGAATTTAATTTAGATGACATTCTAAAACCATTTAAAATCAACTTCTCACAGGAAAATGCAATAGAGACCAACAATATTTCTTAAATTTATTGAAGTCAAAATTTAAAATTGGGGGTCTCAGATGTTGAGTCAATTTTGGCTCCAACAGGGCTAAACCAAAAGTCAACAGAGGATCAACAAGCAAAAAAGTATCTTGTCTCAAGTTTTTGGCCGACATAATATTAATCCATCTAGTTTCGATTTGATTTGTCAACTTCCATCCTTGTTTTGAAACCAGTGCCTTATTCATCCGCATGATGTTGCAAAGACCTAAGCCACCATCTTTTTTAGGTCGACAAACTTGCTTCCAACCAACTACGTGATTTTTTTTCTTCTCATCAGACCTTAGACCAAAGAAACAACTTTTGAATATGTTCAATCTTCAACAAAATCTTGTTAAGAATTCTAAACATAGATAAGAAAAATGTTGGAATGCTCTTAAGAGTAGACTTTACCAAGGTAGACTTTTTGGTTTGACAGAGGAGGGATCCTTTCCACTTGACCAACTCCCTCTACAATATTTCTACCACAGGTTCCCAAAACGAATTTTGGATCTTGCCTTTAAACAAAGGTATTCCAAGGTAAAGAGATGGGAGAGCAGCCACCTCACAACCAAAGATGGGAGCAATTATCCTCTGCCTCACTAAGGGGGTATTCAAAAAGAAGATTATGGTTACATTTGACTTAAAATCTATGATAATTTGTACATTATCATAAGTTTAACCTCTATTTTTAGGATGTGAAATTGTAACTTCTACTCGTTATATAAAACTTTTACTTTCTTTATTTCTTGCAAACCTTTTAAGCTAAAAATTTAGGGCTTAATCATGAGATTGGAACCTTAATATTATATAAATTTAAATCCATAAAAAATTATTTATTATTATAAAAGTAGTTTTTTTTGGATTAATGTGAGAAACCTCTACAACCAATCATATATCCCAGCCATAACCCCTTGTAAGGTTAAGAGCTAAACTTATCAATAGAGGATTAACACACAAACATACACACAATGGTTTGAACCTTGGACATCATGAAAAAGAGCCAAACCACTTATCAATAAAAGATTAACACAGCCATAGACGCGTAACAATTTGAACCTTGGACATCCTGAAGAAGAGCCAAACCTGAACCATTACACTGTCCCCTTCCACGGACATTATAAAAGTAAAAATTTAGTTTCATTGACTTTAAACTTTTTAAACATAAAAAATATCTATTAATTAAATGTCATATCAACTTATTTTGCCAAACTTTGTACAATCTTTTATTGCAGGCACACCAGCCACGGATTTACCTTGTGGGCCATTAAGTGCTGTCTCAATCAATGGTAAAGAAATAAAAAATAAAAAATAAAAAATATGCGCATTTCGTGCCTAATTTATGAACACTAAAAGCATACAAACTACATATATATGAGTTAGTACATTCCTCTCAAGACCAGCCTCGGTTGAAGATATTTCGTGACCAGCCCAAAAATGGGCGCCAACTGAAGAAAGTTGGCGCTCGCTGAGCAGAAGCGAGGAATTTAAGGCATGTACGAAATGACTGGTTGGGAACAGAATGAAATAGAATAATAAAGAAGGGATGATGTGAATGTGCTGTAACCAGTGACGTGCATAATTACTTCCTCTGTGATATGACGTCTCGCCCGCTACCTTTACCTTGCGATTATTTCAAGATGGCCCTCACTGTCATCCTTTTCATTTGCATTGTAGAATTGCAGGATAGGTAAGTTTCCTGTTTTTGCTTGTTTCAAATTGTAATAGTTTGATAATAAATGGATTTAGAATTTAGAGCCGTTTCCATTTATTTTACAAGATTGTTTTCTTTTTCATTTTACAGCTTTAGATTTTGGTTTTGAAAGGTGCAGAGAAAGACAATCAAGAATTCAAAATTCAGGACTCCCATAGGGACGAAGCGAAAGAAAAGTGGGTAAGTAAGAGAACCAGTGAGATTTTTTCTTTTTTCTAATTTCTACTAATCTAAAATTTTAATTACATTTCAAAATGGTTTTGCTTTTGATTTTTTTTTTTTTTTCCTTTGGTTTTTTATGAGATTTAAAAGTGTGCTTTTATTAATTTCATTTTGAATATTGATATTTGACATCTTGCAAGCAAATTGGATGTGTTTAAATGAAAATGGGAATTGGAATTGCAGATCAAAATGAAAAGAGTAAGGCAGACTAGCCAGTTTCTTCGGTTTGCTCGTCCCTGTCGTTACTTCCTATTTTATATAAATAAACAAAAACAGAGGAAGAGCAGAGAAAGATGTTTTGTCTACCACAAGCAAAAGAACAAGGGCAATGACATTGTAAGCAACACTGTCTTCGTTCAAGAGGTGTGGGTTTTTTATTTTTAAATTTTTTATTATTATTTTTTTAAATAAGAAAATTTGTTTATTTCTTTCTTTATTTATTTTTAGTAAGAAATAAATAATTAAAAGGAGACAGTGATAAAAACTAAATATATGAAAAGAGACAATTTACTTGTTTATTTATTTTTAGTAATAAATAAATAATTAAAACGAGAGTTTTTATTATTTATTACCATATTTATTTGTTTAATTAATTAAACGCTTAATCATTTGTACAAAACTGGTAATGGATTTGACCACAAACTAAACCTACACTAAGAATGATATGATATGAGCTCCTTTAATGGTAAATCTTGAATAACTTTGTATTTATCAATATCTATGATGAGGTCCTCTTTTAATATATTTTTTTCAATTTTTAAATCTTTGGTTAAATATCAAGTGTTAAGGTTTAACTTATAAGTCATACAATTGTGACCTAAGTTCAAATCTTCTTTATTTTTTATTATGAACAAGGCCACTTGCATGACAGCAGCTGGTTTCGTATAAAGGACTTGCCCTCCATGCGGTCCCCTCCACCTATACTGTACTTTTTCTTTCTGTGATTAATCCCTTGCAGACCCAGTGTGCAACACCTATAAATAATAAATATTCCCTGGCATTTTATAGCAGTGGTCATTAAATTTCCGACTTCCCTCCCCACCGAGCAGGGTATAAGTGGAAAAGTTACAATTATGTGGCATAGATTTTTTATTTAAATTATCTTGTTATTAAATTTAGTTAGGTTGTTTTGTTTTTAAATTAATAATAAAATAAGATAAACCTTAATGGTCTAATTAGATAGGCTGGTTTTGGTTAAACCTTAGTTTATATTTAGGGGTTTTCTTTTCTATTATTTAAATAAGTGTGGAACATGAACGAACACGGAGAACTTGACTTTTATGAGACCCAGAGTGCTTCGTGATGGCATCCTCGGCTGGTAGTGGCCGTAGAAAACCATGTGTTAAAGTAGAACGAAATTATGTTGAGCTCTAATCTATGAAGCTGTGAAAAATACGTAAACGAATTAAAAAAGAAAAAATAAATATTCATTTTTCTCATGTTTAAAAAAAAAATACATTAAGTGATACATTGAACATTTTATAGGTATCTTAGGCATTATATATATATATGTTAAAAAAAATTACATAGTAATTTATTAGATCTGTATTTATAAATTCATTTTTAGTTGTATTTGGGCTTTCATATTTATTTTATGTTGTTTATGAATTTGTATGTCAAAAACTATCTAAGGTTTATCTAAAATTTACTTATTACATTTGGTTCAAGTTTTCTGTTATTTGTGATGTTTTTTTTTTTTTTAGCTTTTTGTCTTGTGTTTTAGGCAACTTATTGAAAAACATATTAGTTGGCATTCTACACTAAGTTTTCTTTTCATTTTATTGTTCAAAAATTAAACTCCAACCCCCTATGGCTTAAGCTTCAATTCCTCCCTTTCTTTTTTGTTTTGATTCATCTTATTAATAGTTTTAAGCAAACTTTTCCTTCTCCTTTTCTTTTTTGTTTTGATTCATCTTATTAATAGTTTTAAGCGTGGAAAAGAAATGAATACTTTTTTTGCAACACAATGTGATTTGTATTGAAATCTTCCTCAATAGTAATGTTCTCGTCCCAAAACCACCATGAGTCTGAATTTGAAAAAAATAATAATTAAAATGTGGGTTAAATTTTATTTTAATTTTAATTTTTTAATGTTTAAATTAATTTAAAAATGTATATGTTTAAATGTGGATATAATAAATTTAATTTAATTGGTTGAGTTTATCCACCATGTAAAAAAAAAGTGGTTTAGTTCATATTATTGTAATAAAGTTTAAATAAGTCTTAGACTCCAATATTGAGGAATAGGGTTGTACACCATATTTAATAATCATAATATGGTTGGATATATTAGATAAACAACACCCTAAGTTTGTCTCATATTGTTTATGGTTGTGTAGATGTTAAAAACTATTTTATCTTTCCCTAAGAGTGGAGCAAAGACTAATTGTGTATGAGGTCATTATCATAGTTGGGTAATTTTTATTTTAAAATAATAAAAATTGTATATTTATTTATTTTTAGTAACAGTATTATGAGGTCATTATCATAAAAGCAATATCCTTTGTGTAATTTTTATTTTAAAATAATAAAAATTGTATATTTCTTTATTTATTTTTAGTAATAGTATTTCTTAATTTTGAAAAAATAAGACCTAGGAAGGAAGATTCAAATAGTTAGATATTCAAGGATAATATTATTGAATTCATATTCTTTGTGTGTTTTCATTTGGTCAATTAACTTTTTGTTAACAAAACCATCTCTCCTTATTTCTTTTTACGCAATAGAGAGGGAGAGTGAATGCATAGGAGTTGTGGGCTTTTTCTTTTTATTTTTTATAATTTTTTTAAAATAATAAAATTTGTTTATTTATTTTTAGTAATAGTATTTCTTAATTTTGAAAAAATAAGACCTTGGAAGGAAGATTCAAACAGATAGATATTGTAGGACAATATTATTGAATTCATATTCTTTGTGTTTTCATTAGTAAATCTGGTTAAAATCTTGAAACTTGATTAAGCCATATTCATCTTGGCAGCTTTGACTTGGGCTTCCCGCTTATGAATTTTTATATGTTAGCAGATTTCATTTTAATAGTTGTAGTGGTTTTGGCAAAAGAGTTGCATGTCAAGTCCTTCCCTCCAATTGTAAAGATAACAATAAGCCTATATGTTGAGCAGTTACTACATCCACCTTTCCAAACAAGCTTCCCGCTTATCCAAAACTCCCTTGAAAAGAAAGAAAGGAAGAATAAAATTATATTAATGTTCTCGAATGACAAATGAGGTCAATGGGACTTGACAGTTGTACAATTTCCAAAGAAATTTGATAGAAACTGTTTGAGGGTCTCCTTGATTGTTGTGTCCTTAAAGAAGAAAACATTGTTTCATCCATTACTATGGCCTGGGACCTCAATTCTTCTCACTCACTTATGGCTGACAACTCATTCACGTCAATGACAGATTCCTTGCCTAGTTCTATATTTATATTATAAGCATCTTAAAATCATGCTAAAATCATTCATATAATTTAAGTATGATGTCAAGCTTGAGTCCAGACATTTATGTATTCAATTACAATATATATGAATGATAATGCTGGAGTACACTGTAGAACATCCTATCACGTGCAAAAAAAGAATAAAAATAATGAATCAGATGTCATCTTTTATGGATTTGCTCATTTATTATGCAACCATGTTTCTTCATTCATATAAGAACATTAACAACCTCTTTAAAAATTGCGATGTTGGAATAAGTTGTAGCTAATGTATTATAAGTAACAATGCAAGGACCTGATGTCCAAAATCTATTATTTTAAATTAAATCCATGTCTTTTCAACTCAAAGAAAGCATTTTATGTCATTTAACCAATTAAATTTATAGGCAATAGTATTATTTAGAAGTATTCAATTGGCATAGATGATCATTTATGTGCAAGTGCTTTTGATTATTTTTTCATGATCGACATTTGTTTAAGCTTGAATTCATAAATCAGAATCCATTACATTTCATCTATAACCTTTGTCAGTCATATGTGCAAGAACAACCTCCGTCTCTTTTCAACATGGTATAAACCAAATTTAATCATAAAATCTCAAATCTATCTTTCTAAGTTTCCATTCATTATCATTTAGAAACATGTGAAACATATGAAAGCAAAAAAATAAACTCATAAACGATTTTTAACAATATTCGGTCATATTCTATTTAAGGTGATCTAATTCCAATTCATAGACCTGTGACAACTATTATCTAAAAAAATAAATTCCTCACAAATTTCTGTTCAAAGGGGAAGATAGTCACACAAAATGCATGGAATGTATAATAAAAAGAAAGAGAAAGTCACACAATAGCAGACATATTCATATCACTAATTAGAGGGGACACTTACATCATATTTACCCACATTTTATTAGCTGATAATGTGAAATTACAAAACATAAAAAATCAGAACCCACCCGAAGTCTTTGACATTGTTTTGGGACATATGCTTCATTATATCACTCAAAGGTTATGCAAAATATATGAGTCATGAAATATATATAAGATGAACAAAATTTTACTTAGGAGTTATCTTATGCAAAATATATGAGAGTCATGAAATATATACAAGTTGAACAAAATTCCACTTAGGCATATCAATTTGAAAGCAAGACCAGACTACAAGTCTCAAAGTGCCTAGAAGTCTAATCCTAGTTTTCTTTGGATTGGATGCTTCATGACTGAAACATGGATTAAGTTGGAAACAAAAGGCATATAGTAGGTGGATACCCCAAAACAAAAAAAATGGAAATAGATAACGAAAAACTTTAGGAAGATAACCTTCTCACCAAATATATAGACAAATGATCCGTACAGTGTCTTGCTTCTATTCTACTGTTAAAGCCCAATTTATTCAAATTTGTTGTATGAGATTTAGTTTTTCAGAATGTCATTAGCCAACGAGCACTTTATTTGGAAATATCCTTGGAGATCTGGGTTATTTCACATTTAATTGTACTGCATATTTCTATCAATGAATCAATATAATAAAGCCTCTTTGATAAATTTTCAAAAGTAGTTTGGACTTATCTTTAGAGTTCTTTGTTCATATCCTTATTTGGAAATCTCTTTGGAGACCTTGGTTATTTCACATTTAATCATAATGCACTTTTCTATCAATGAATCAATATAATAAAGCCTCTTTGATAATTTTTCAAAAGTACTTTGGACTTATATTTAGAGTTCTTTGTTCATATCCTTTATTCTATCCTTGGGCACTCTCTTAGTCCATTCTTTATTGGGTTTAGTCAGTTGAGCATTTAAGTCCCTGATCTTTTCATGGAGGCTATGTATGGGTTGTTTAAGTTGGGAGGAAATTCCTACAACAGTGATGTCCACCATCATGTGCTTTATCTTCTTTTCATTGGATTTATATTGTGTCCTCTCTGATTCCATCCTCTTCTCAAGCTCAACTGTTCTCTTCAAGGCTACTTCTTTGTGGAAATTGGTTACATCCTTTTTTGGTAGTTCTACAAAATTAATAGGCATTCCAGTAGACACAAAATCTGTCTAGATCATATGATATCTAGTTTGTCTATATTTGGCATCAGCTGGACTATCTCCAGATTTATTATCCCCCTGGTCATGAAATTCCACCTTGGCTCAACAGAATCGGTGGACGTAAAAGTTTCCTTCTTCACATCCTTAACTCTTTGAGACTGGATCTGTCAACTAAAAGTTTCCCCATTTGGATTTGCTGTTTGCCATAATTGAAATTATGGAGTGTTTGTGGTAGACATTTTGGTATTTATATCATCATTTTCTGACCAACACTGGTTCTGATATCAATTTGAGAAATCTAAAATATGAATATTAATATTACATTGCAAAGTTTTACATATTTATAGGCAAGAAATGCCTATTACAACATCATCATAGGTGGCAAGATAAGATGGACTTGCCACATATTACATTATCTAGATTGGCAAGCCAAATATTACATTATTGAGAGGATAATGATTATTTAATATTAATATCCTCATCAATCAAATAAGTAACCTTATCCAATTATTTATGACAACTTTATCATTGGTGGATAATACATATAAATATGGCAACATTATCATCCACAGATAATAAATATAAATATGACAATATTAGTCCCTATCATTCCTCACCATTATAGAAGCATTGGTCCCCAATGCACAAAGGGGAAAATATTTTTGTTTAATTTTATAGGATTATTATTTAATAATTTAATAAAGTATGCTACGTGATCAATGTATGTGGACCACGCACGTGTGGTGCATGTGGTGCCCGCATGATGTGGAGCACACGCGTTGACCAGGAAATGACCATGCAAAAAAAGAAAGTATGGGTGGAAAGGAAAACTGCATAGAAAAACTACAAAGGAAAATTGCATAGGAAAACTGTAGGAGGTGGCCATGGTGGGGCACGTGTTGGTTGGGAAGCACACAAAGTAGGGCCATAAGAAAATAGGAACAACAGAGAGTAGTCGAAGAAGAGGAAGAAGCTGTAGAAATGTTGAGGGCCATAGTTTATGTTGTTGATGAAGGCAAGTGATGGCAACAACATCATTGAGGAGATAGGATCACAAAGAGGCTGCCATGGTTGTAGAGCCAGCGGACCACAGAGAATAAATTGAGGCAACATGGAAGCCACAAGCTCCTCTTTCGAGTCGTTGTAAGACAAATTAGAAATTTGCATCTTGTCAGCTTCAACTTCATGAGCTTTATTAAGAGAGTCTTCCTCAAACGAATCTGCAATTTTTAGAGTTGAATCAAATAAAAATAAGATCACCATTAAAGGAAACAACATCAAGAACATTCCCTTCAACGAGTGGTAAATTTACTTCTTTTTCAACATCTTCTCCTTTTTCAGTAGGAAGAACTTCATCTTTAGCAGATGCCATTTCTTTTGCTAGCATGGCAACACGAATGGACTCAATATCTATCAAGAGCGCTTTGGCTCTTTGAGAGATCTCTTCGAGGGAGAGACTCTTTTTAGGCAGCATGGTGCCTTAAACAGACAAAAAGGAGCAGGAACGAACTGCTCTGATACCAAACTGATACGAATATCAATATGAGAAATCTAAAATCTAAATATTAATATTACATTGCAAAGTTTTACATATTTATAGGCAAGAAATGCCTATTACAACATCATCATAGGTGGCAAGATAAGATGGACTTGCCACATATTACATTATCTAGATTGGCAAGCCAAATATTACATTATTGAGAGGATAATGATTATTTAATATTAATATCCTCATCAATCAAATAAGAAACCTTATCCAATTATTTATGGCAACTTTATCATTTGTGGATAATACATATAAATATGACAGCATTATCACTCACAGATAATAAATATAAATATGGCAATATGACAATATTAATCCCTATCAAACACCCTACAAACCAGTGATCCCCAGGACCTATGGAGGATTAACCAACTAAAAAGAAGGTGATAACAATGCCAACCAACAAGGAACTGTGGTGTTTTTGACCAATTTGGGATGATGATGTAGAAGGTTGAGGAGTTGTGGGAGAATCTAACAATATAATTGCTAAAGCAGGATCACTATAGGTTGAGGACAAGGTAGAACTATCCTTTGGGGGAGGCCCTCTTGTTTGTTAGTCTTTCCCACTTTTACCTTCTTTGGGTCATGTTCCTCTAGGCCCTTGCTTTTTTCTTTTCTCTTGTTATCATCATTCTTATCCTTGTCTCCTCCTTGGTATCTTGGAGGGCCACTTGGCTCTTCAACTGTTCCTGCACTCTGTTGCTGTTGAAGCCCTTGGGTATCTTGGAGATGTTAATGAGCCTCTTCATAAGTTTTCATTTTTCCTTTTCTACCTTGTTGGGGTTTTCCCTTTTGAGGTTGATTCCCCAGTCCAGCTAATTGTTAGAATATATTACATTATTTGGTACCATGAAGTACCATTGAGTACTATTCTAAATATTTAGATTAAGAAGTATGTGTCAAGATGTAAAGAGTGTTTATGTATTATGTAATTATGTTTAAAATGTGTGAATTGTGCAAGTGTGAGTTGTAAGTGATAGGTGTCGAGTGTAGAAGTGAAGAGTCATGCGAGATGTGTCAAGATTAGAAGTAGGAGGTTATATAATCATGAGAAGCTTTGTCATGATGTGAGAAAGGCATGTGAAAGGTTGCATCTCCATTAGCAGTTTGAGAATAGCAAAATTTAGAGTATTGAAGAGTCTTTTGTAAGGTTATCTATTGAAGACAAAGATTTATGCTATGTAATTGAAGGAGAACAATTTTGTAATTTAATGAAGTTTGTATTGAGAGTTTTTGATTATCAATAAAGTGTTATTTTGTGCAACATTGATGTTGTGATTGTGAGAGATTATTTTCAAGTGTTTTTACGATTATGGGAAATTGGACCTATGATATCTTTGGGCCTATTTAATAATAGTGATATCAATGCCACTTTAGCTAGCCCTATCCGCGAGATGTGTCAAGATTAGAAGTAGGAGGTTATATAATCATGAGAAGCTTTGTCATGATGTGAGAAAGGCATGTGAAAGGTTGCATCTCCATTAGCAGTTTGAGAATAGCAAAAGTTAGAGTATTGAAGAGTCTTTTGTAAGGTTATCTATTGAAGACAAAGATTTATGCTATGTAATTGAAGGAGAACAATTTTGTAATTGAATGAAGTTTGTATTGAGAGTTTTTGATTATCAATAAAGTGTTATTTTGTGCAACATTGATGTTGTGATTGTGAGAGATTATTTTCAAGTGTTTTTACGATTATGGGAAATTGGACCTATGATATCTTTGGGCCTATTTAATAATAGTGATATCAATGCCACTTTAGCTAGCCCTATCCAGGATGGAGAGAGAGAGAGAGGAAGAGTGAGAAGATTGAAGAAGAAGAATGTGAGATTACTGGAGAAGATATTGAAGTTGTTGGAAGCTTATTTTGAAGGAGGATGAGAAGGATATTGAACATGGAGAGATTTGAAGAACAAGTGTGAATTTCGACATGAAGGAGTGAGGAAGAAGAGGACTAGAAAAAGAAGAAAATTGGAGGAAGCAAAAGATAGTTGGAAGAAGGAAGAATATTTAAGGATGAAGAAGAAGGTTGAAGGATAAAGAAGAAGGTTGAAGGAGAAGGAAGACGATTGGGAGGAGGAAGAAGAAGGTTGAAGGAGGAAAAGGAGATTAGAGGAGAGAATTTGTTGAAAGATATTCGTGAGAGATATTTGTAGGAAACGACACGATAACAGTATAAGAATTTTTTTTGAGAGCTTGTGGAGAGAGTGCCTTCACCTATGTGAGAGAGCTCAGAGTAGCAAGTGAAGAAAGTAGAAAGAATATTTAAAAGAGTGGATAGACGTTGGAGTGCAACAAAGAGAATATGCAAAAGGATAGACATAGGAGCGCAACAAAGAGAAGACGCAGAAGGATAGATGTTGGAGCACAACAAAGAGAAGATGCAGAAGGTTAGAAGTTGGAGCAGAGAAGATTGTAGTTGAGAGACATTGAGGAGTGCTTGAAACGATTGGAGCAGATTGAAGTTTGAAACCGTAGTAGGTTGGAGCCGAAGGAACTTGAGGAGATTCGAGTTAAACTTTGAAAACCTAAATGCAATGGCAACATATGAATGCATAACATTTAAAACATTCGAGTCATATGGCATGGTTCAACGGTCAAAAACGCTTCTATAGGAGCGCGAAGGCAAGGGTTCCAATCTCTCGGGCCCCATAGTACCGATGGACGTGTTGCATTGGCATGGTAGACTACGTAAAAAGTTTACCCGATGCAACTAGAAATTATAGCGGCGATAAGGAGTGAGATTCAAACCCACGAAGAGGCATAGAAAATTGTAACGTGTTATCGATTCCTTTAGTATAATAATAAAAAAAAAACATTCAACGTAATGTTTTCTTTCATGATGCCCTAAATCAATTGGAGTTGAGACATGACGCTTCGTAATGAAGGTAAACTTTATTCTTTTGAGATAATTAAGGACGACGCAATTTGTTTGCTCAGGTGCATTATTTGGAGGGAAATATTTGATTTTTTTAAATTCAAGAGTTATAAGGTTTTATTAATTTAAAAGAATGAAATTTGGGAGTTAAAAGGAATATTTAAGAAATAAATTAATGAATGGTATACGGAAATTAAATGTTTGAAATTTGAACTAAAGATTGAATTAATTTGAGTTTGGGTTAAATTGGAATTTGTGAGATTGAAATTGAGAATTAGGGGTACATAAGAAGATTGAAGAATTGAATTTGAAAATTGATTGATGAAATTGAGATATTTAAAAGAAGAAATTTGAATTTGTTAAAAGGAGGAAGAATTTGAAATTAAAATGTTGGGAGTTATAAGGAGTGAAAAGTAAATTTGAAGAATTGATTGATTGTTTAATTTGAAGAAGAATTGATTTCAAGGAGTTACATCATGGCTAGAAAGCAAGAAAAAACGATTATTCAATATGAAGAAAAAGGAAAATCTTCCAAGAACCATTTACAAATTGTTTCAAAAGATAGTCAACATGGATCAATAGAACTAGCGGAATATCTACAAACTATTCAAAGAGAAGCCGAAAATAGAGTTATTTTGATACTCAAACAAAGCATAAATGATTGTTTTAAAGAGGCCAATGTCTCAATTTACAATAAAGAAAAAACACCAAGGAAAAAGTCTTTGGTAAAAGTTCAATATTTAGGACCCGTAAGAGTCCGTTCAAAATATACTCACAGGTGTAAAAAGTGCAATAAATATGGACATAAAGTTGAAGATTGTTGGGATCTTACTCATTGTAAAAATTATGGGAGCCATAATCATACCCACAAAACTTGTTGGTATAAAGAAAATAATGTTCGTGAATGGAGAATTGTAAAAGGTATATTAATGATGACATTAGAATCTCAAACAAATAATTGCAAAAGCAACTATGGAAATAATTAGAATCACGACAAATGTAGCTTTGGTACTAGCAGTAGAATCAGAGGAAGAAGATAGGACGAAGCCATAAGACAAAGATTGAAGACTAAAACTCTTCACACTAAATAATGTAATAGGGTGTATTAGCAGATATTACATTATTTGGTACCATGAAGTACCATTGAGTACTATTGTAAATATTTAGATTAGGAAGTGTGTGTCAAGATGTACAGAGTGTTTGTGTTATATAATTGTGTGAAATATGTGAAGTGTGCAAGTGATGAGTCCTAAGTGATAGTTATCAAGTGTGGAAGTGAAGAGTCATGTGATATGTGTCAAGATTAAGAGGCTATGTAATAATCATGAGAAGATTTGTCATAATATAAGAAATACATGTGAAAGGTTGCATCTCCTTGAGTTTGAGGAGAGCAAAATTCAGGAGTATTGAAGAGTCTTTTGTAAGGTTATATATTGGAGACAAAGCTTCATGCTATGTAATCGAAGGAGAACAAGTTTGTAATCGAATGAAGTTTGTATTAAGAGTTTTTTTATTATCAATAAAGTGTTATTTTGTGCAATATTGATGTTGTGATTGTGAGAGATTATTTGCAATTGTTTTTATGATTTTGGGAAATTGGACCTGTGATATCTTTGGGCCCATTTGCTAACACTAAAGGTCTACTTTTGAAACTGACAATGGGGCAGATGGTATTGTCATGGTTGTCATTAATGTTGTCATTTAGTTCCAATAAAATGGTATGGAAAGGAGTTTTACAATCCAAGTACTTAAGGAAATGCTACGGGAAGTAATGCCACATATCTTCATGGAATTAACTAAGGAATTTGTCTTTGGCTAAAAAAAAAATATTATGAAAAATTCAGCACACATCATCATAGACAAATCTAATAGAAAGGAGTACATTTACAATGGGTTGTGAGTAAGAGATAAAAGTATTTAGAACACAAACTAACCAGAGAATAAGATATTGCAGAAGTTCCATTTAACTTATCTGGAAACCTTAGTACAAGCCATTGATCTGTTCAGACAAAATTTCAGTGCCAACAAGTCCCACAACAGTCTTATTTAATTGAAGGATTTCCATGTTGCAAGTTTGCAACCAACTTTGAACTTATGCATTTGTATTCCACAATATTTGCTAGCACATATTGTGGAATACAAATGCATCTGAACATGTGTTACTTTTGTTTTATTCTATATTTTTTGTTCTTTATAACAACACATGCAACAATGTAGCAGGTGATGTTCTTTAGAGGTATTTTTCTTTGCTCAACGATTGCTTTTTTTATTTTTATTTTAATGAAATCCTAGTTTTGTTTAAGAAGAAAAAAATTAATTTGGTATTGTTCCCTGCTTGTTACTAAAGATAAATTTACCATTTTTACAATGTGAAACTTAGATTTGCTGTGCACAAAATGACATTTAAAATTAATAAATTCTCCAATCACTTACTGTTTATCCTTTTTTTATTTGTGTGAGAAACTATGCTTACTATTAAAAGAATTTATCTCTCTCATTTTTGTTTTTATTTTTCTTTGGGTAGGGGGCATTGTTAATTGGAAATAAAAATAATATTATATTATCTGAACATAAGCCATATGAGTTATAGTTTATGCTTTTGGATCTTCTATGTTTCTATAGGCATATAGCAATCAAAGTGTTAAAGAAAATATACAAAGGAGTGAGCTTCAAAGACTCTTGATCCATCAAGGTCAATTAAAGTATTTATAGATAGTTTATGATATTTGGTAGTATATGTGGAAAGAGAATTGTATATGTACTAATAGCATCATTGGTAAACTGATAGATTTATTTCTATCCAATTCCAAACCAGTCTTTAATAGATCCAAGACAAAATGGTTGTATCTTACCTGAAGTTAGGCTTCCATATGCATTGCGAAGGATTTATAGCACCTCCACCAAAACTCACAATACCGAGAAAGGAGCGTCACATTTTCTAGGGAAGTAGTACACAGTCAAACTCCAACAACAATCACAGCAGATGTCCGACCATGAAAAGCCACACATAAAATTCAAGGTAAGAAGAAGCCTCTTCGACCTAGCCAATTTCCTGCTGGTGATAAGCGACATGGGAGAGGCACACTGACAACAATTCTCTACCTCAACATTTTCTTACCCACCATATTACAGTCATTATTCACAATATCCTTCAGTGTATTGAAAATATCAGGATTGATTACCATGCACACCAGCTTAGATTACCCAAAGTGACGTCATGGAGCTCTGTTCAACCCTATTCATTTTGGCAGCCTCAATTTGGGATCCATCACCCGAATTTATGTCGTTTGTGTTATTCTCAGTGTCAATTCCTTCAACATATAGAAGGGAACATTTTCAACTTCTCAGAGCTTCTTCAACAGTTGGTTTTGTATGATAAATTCTTAGTTCATTAGTCTGTGTAATTTTCAAACACCAGCTAGAAGAAAGTATGCAAGTGCTCTCACACCAGCGTAGGACAAAGTGTTCGTTCAGTTTCCTAGTGCTTTCACACCAGCATAGATTGGTCCAATCCTTTAGCGACTTCATGAAACTTGATTCACCCATATTCATATTGGCAACTTTGACTTGGGCTTCCAGCTTATGAATTTTATATGTTAGCAGATTTTAGGTTAATAGTTGTAGTGGCTTTGGCAAAAAAGTTGCATGCCAAATCCTTCCCTCCACTTGTAAAGATTATAGTAAGCCTTGACTTCTTCTAGACAGGTTCTAATATGTTGAGCAGTTACTACATCCACCTTTCCAAACAAGCTTCCTGCTTCTTCAAAACTCCCTTGAAAAGAAATAAAGGAAGAATGAAATTATATTAATGTACTCTATGACAAATGAAGGCAATGGGACTTGAAAATTGCACAATTGCCAAAGAACTTTGATAGAAACTACTTGAGGGTCTCGTTGACTATTGTGTCCTTAAAGAAGAAAACATTGTTTCATCCATTATTAAGACCTGGGACCTTGATTCTTCTCAGTCACCTATGGTTGATAGCTCATTCACGTCAACGACAAATTCCTTGCCTAGTTTTATATGTATATTATAAGCATCTTAGAATCATGCTAAAATAAAACAATCATATAACTTAAGTATGATGTCAAGCTCGAGTCTATACATTTATGTATTCAATTACAATATATATAAATGATGATGTTGGACTACACTGTAGAACATCCTATCACTTGCAAAAAAGGAATAAAAATAATAAATCAGATGTCATATCTTTTATGGATTTGCTCATTTATTATGCAACCATGTTTCTTCGTTCAGATAAGAACATTAACAACCTCTTTAAAAATTGCGAGGTTGGAATAATATGTAGCTAATGTATTATAAGTAACAATGCAAGGACCTGATGTCCAAAATCTATTATTTTAAATTAAATCCATGTCTTTTCAACTCAAAGAAAGCATTCTATGTCATTTAACCAATTAAATTTATAGACAATAGTCTTATTTAGGAGTATTTAACTGGGATAGATGATCCTTTATGTGCAAGTGCTTTTGATTATTTTTTCATGACCGTCATTTGCTTAAGCCTGAATTCATAAATCATAATCCATTACATATTATCTATAACGTCTACCAATCATATGTGCAAGAACAACCTTTGTCTTCTTCCAGCATGGTATAAACCAAATTTAATCATAAAATATGAAATCTATCTTTCTAAGTTTCCATTCATTATCATTTAGAAACATGTGAAACATATGAAAGCAAAAAAATAAACTCATAAGCGATTTTTAACAATATTCGGTCATATTCTATTTAAGGTGATCTAATTCCAATTCATAGACCTGTGACAACTATTATCTAAAAAAATAAATTCCTCACAAATTTATGTTCAAAGGGGAAGATAGTCACACAAAATGCATGGAATGTATAATGAAAAGAAAGAGAAAGTCACACAATAGCAGACATATTCATAGCACTAATTAGAGGGGACACTTACATCATATTTACCCACATTTTATTAGCTGATAATGTGAAATTACAAAACATAAAAAATCAGAACCCACCCGAAGTCTTTGACATTGTTTTGGGACATATGCTTCATTATATCACTCAAAGGTTATGCAAAATATATGAGTCATGAAATATATATAAGCTGAACAAAATTTTACTTAGGAGTTATCTTATGCAAAATATATGAGAGTCATGAAATATATACAAGTTGAACAAAATTCCACTTAGGCATATCAATTTGAAAGCAAGACCAGACTACAAGTCTCAAAGTGCCTAGAAGTCTAATCCTATTTTTCTTTGGATTGGATGCTTCATGACTGAAACATGGATTAAGTTGGAAACAAAAGGCATATAGTAGGTGGATACCCCAAAACAAAAAAAATGGAAATAGATAACGAAAAACTTTAGGAAGATAACCTTCTCACCAAATATATAGCCAAATGATCCGTACAGTGTCTTGCTTCTATTCTACTGTTAAAGCCCAATTTATTCAAATTTGTTGTATGAGATTTAGTTTGATCGTTTGTCATCAGCCAACGGGTACTTTATTTGGAAATCTCCTTGGAGACCTTGGTTATTTCACATTTAATTGTACTACACTTTTCTATCAATGAATCAATATAATAAAGCCTCTTTGATAAATTTTCAGAAGTACTTTGGACTTAACTTTAGAGTTCTTTGTTCATATCCTTATTTGGAAATCTCCTTGGAGACCTTGGTTATTTCACATTTAATTGTATTGCACTTTTCTATCAATGAATCAATATAATGAAGCATCTTTGATAAATTTTCAAAAGTACTTTGGACTTATCTTTAGAGTTCTTTGTGCATCCTTTATTCTATCCTTGGACACTACCTTTGTCTATAATTTATTGGGATTATTTAGTTGTGCATTTAAGTCCCTGATCTTTTCATGGAGGCTATGTATGGGTTGTGTTTATATTGGGAGGAAATTCCTATAGTAGTGATGCCACCACCATGTGCTTCATCTTCTTTTCATAGGCTTTATATTGCTTCCTCTCTACCTCCATCCTCTTCTCAAGATTAGTTGTTCTCTTCAGGGCTATTTCTTTGTGGAAATTGGTTACATTCGTTGTTGGCATTTCTATAAAATTAATAGGCATTCCATTAGACGCAAAATCTGTCTAGATCATATGATATTTGGTTTGTCTATATTTCGCATCAGCTGGACTATCTCCAGATTTCTTATCCCTTTGGTTATAAAATTCCACTTTGGCTCAACAGAATCAATGGACGTAAAAGTTTCCTTCTTCACATCCTTAACTCACTGAGATTAGACCTGTCAACTAAAAGTTTCCATAGTTGGACTTGCTGTTTGCCATAATTTAAATGATGGAGTGTTTGTGGTAGACATTTTGGTATTTATATCATCATTTTTTAACTAGCACCCTGCAAACCAGCGATCCCCAGGACCTGTGGACGATTAGCCAACTAAAAAGAAGGCGATAACAATGCGAACAAACAAGGGAATGTGGTGTTTTTAACCAATTTAGGATGATGATGCAGAAGTTTGAGGAGTTATAGGAGAATCTAACAATATAATTGTTGCAGCAGGATCAATCTAGGTTGAGGACAAGGTGGAACTATTCTTTGGGGGATGCCCTCTTGATTGTCAGTCTTTCCCAGTTTAACCTTCTTTGGGTCATGTTCCTCTCGGCCCTTGCTTTCTAATTTTCTCTTGTTATCATCATTCTTATCCTTGTCTCTTTCTTGGTGTCTTGGAGGACCACTTGGCTCTTCAACTGTTCCTGCACTCTATTGTTGTTGAAGCCCTTGGGTATATTGGGCCTATTTTTGGGCCTCTTCATACATTTTTCTTTTTCCTTTTCTACCCTGTTGGGGTTTGCCCTTTTGAGGTTGATTACCCAGTCCAGCTAATTGCTAGTAGATATTACATTATTTGGTACTATGAGGTACCATTGAGTACTACTCTAAATATTTAGATTAAGAAGTGTGAGTCAAAAGCATGTGTCAAGATGTAAAAAGTGTCTATGTGTTATGTAATTATGTTTGAAAGGTGTGAATTTTGCAAGTGTGAGTTGTCAGTGATAGGTGTCAAGTGTAGAAGTGAAGAGTCATGTGAGATGTGTGAAGATTAGAAGAAGGGGGTTATATAATCATGAGAAGCTTTGTCATGATGTAAGAAAGGCATGTGAAATGTTGCATATCCATTGAGAGTTTGAAAAGAGCAAAAGTTAGAGTATTGAAGAGTCTTTTGTAAGGTTATATATTGAAGACAAAGCTCTATGCTATGCAATTGAAGGAGAACAAGTTTGTAATTGAATGAAGCTTGTATTAAGAGTTTTTGATTATCAATAAAGTGTTATTTTATGCAACATTAATGTTGTGATTATGAGAGATTATTTTCAAGTGTTTTTACGATTATGGGAAATTGCACCTGTGATATATTTGGGCCCATTTACTAATAGTGGTATCGATGCCACTTTAGCTAGACCTATCCAGGGTGGAGAGAGAAAGGAAGAGTGAGAAGATAGAAGGAGAAGAATGTGAGATTGTTGGAGAAGATATTGAAGTTGTTGGAAGCAGAGTTTGAAGGAGGATGAGAAGGATATTTAACATGGAGAAATTTGAAGAACAAGTGTGAATTTGGACATGAAGGAGTGAGGAAGAAGAGGAGTATAAAAAGAAGAAATTTGGAGGAAGAAGAAGAAGATTGGAGGAAGCAAAAGATAGTTTTAAGAAGGAAGAATATTTAAGGAGAAAGAAGAAGGTTGAAGGAGAAGGAAGACGATTGGAGGAGGAAGAAGAAGGTTGAAGGAGGAACAGGAGATTAGAGGAGAGAATTTCTTGAAAGATATTCGTGAGACATATTTGTTGGAAACAACACAATTTCAGTATAACAAGTTTTATTTAGAGTTTGTGGAGAGAGCGCCTTCACCTACATGAGAGAGCTTAGAGCAGCAAGTGAAGAAAGTAGAAAGAAGATTGATAGCATAGTGGATAGACATTGGAGTGCAACAAAGAGAAGATGCAAAAGGATAGACATAGGAGCACAACAAAGAGAAGACACAAAATGATAGACGTTGAACCACAATAGAGAGAAGATGCAGAAGGTTAGAATTTGGAGCAAAGAATATTGCAATTGAGAGACATTGAGGAGCGCTTGAAATGATTGGAGCAGATTAAAGTTTGAAACCGTAGTAGGTTGGAGCCGAAGGAGCTTGAGGAGATTCGAGTTAGACTTTGAAAACCTAAGTGCAAACATATGGATGTATAACATTTAAAAAAATTGGGTCCGAGGGCTTGGTTCAACGGTCAAAAATGTTTCTGTAGGAGCGCAGAGACTAGGGTTCCAATGCCTCGGGCCCCATAGTACTGGGGGGCATGCTGCGTTGGCGTAGTGGGCTACGTAAAATGTTTAATCGATGCAACTGGAGGTTATAGTGGCGACAAGGAGCGAGATTCGAACCCACGAAGAGGTGTAGAAAATTGTAACATGTTACCGATTCCTCTAGTATAATAATAAAAAATACATTCAGTATAATATTTTCTTTCATGATGCCCTAAATCAATTGGAGTTTAGACATGACGCTTCGTAATGAAGGTAAACTTTATTTTTTTGAGATTATTAAGGATGATGTAATTTGTTTGCTCAGGTGCATTATTTGGAGGGAAATATTTGTTTTTTTTAAATTCAAGAATATAAGGTTTTATTAATTTAAAAGAATCAAATTTGGGAGTTAAAAGGAACCTTTAAGAAATAAATTAATGAATGGTATATGGAAATTAAATGTTTGAAATTTGAACTAAAGATTGAATTAATTGGAGTTTGGGTTAAATTGGACTTTGTGAGTTTGAAATTGAGAATTAGGGAGACATAAGAAGATTGAAGAATTTAATTTGAAATTTTATTGATGAAATTGAGATATTTAAGAGAAGAAATTTGAAATTTGAAATTGTTAAAAGGAGGGAGAATTTGAAATTAAAATGTTGGGAGTTATAAGGAGTGAAAAGTAAATTTGAAGAATTGATTGATTGTTTAATTTGAAGAAGAATTGATTTCAAGGAGTTACATCATGGCTAGAAAGCAAGGAAAAATGAATATTCAATATGAAGAAAAAGGAAAATCTTCCAAGAACCATTTACAAATTGTTTCAAAAGATAGTCAACATGAATCAATAGAACTAGCAGAATATCTACAAACTATTCAAAGAGAAGCTGAAAATAGAGTTATTTTGATACTCAAACAAAGCATAAATGATTGTTTTAAAGAGGCCAATGTCTCAATTTACAATAAAGAAAAAACACCAAGGAAAAAGTCTTTGGTAAAAGTTCAATATTCAAGACCCACAAGAGTCCGTTCAAAATATACTCACAGGTGTAAAAAGTGCAATAAATATGGGCATAAAGTTGAAAATAGTTGGGATCATACTCATTGTAAAAATTGTGGGAGCCATAATCATACCCACAAAACTTGTTGGTATAAATAAAAATAATGTTCATGAATGGAGCATTGTAAAAGGTATATTAATGATGGCATTAGATGAAATTCTCAAACAAATAATTGCAAAAGCAACTATGAAAATAATTAGAATAACGACAAATGTAGCTTTGGTACTAGTCGTAGAATCAAATGAAGAAGATAGGATGAAGCTATAAGACAGAGATTGAAGACTAAAAATCTTCACACTAAATAATGTAATAGGGGATGTTAGCAAATATTACATTATTTGGTACCATGAAGTACCATTGAGTACTATTGCAAATATTTAGATTACGAAGTGTGTTTCAAAAGTATGTGTTAAGATGTAAAGAGTGTTTGTGTTATATAATTGTGTGAAAGATGTGAAGTGTGCAAGTGATGAGTCCTAAGTGATAGGTATCAAGTGTGGTAGTGAAGAGTCATGTGATATGTGTCAAGATTAAGAGGTTATGTAATAATCATGAGAAGCTTTGTCATAATATAAGAAAGACATGTGAAAGGTTGCATCTCTCGAAAGTTTGAGGAGAGAAAAATCCAGGACTATTGAAGAGTCTTTTTTAAGGGTATATATTGGAGACAAAGCTTCATTTTATGTAATTGAAGGAGAACAAGTTTGTTATCGAATGAAGTTTGTATTAAGAGTTTTTTATTATCAATAAAGTGTTATTTTGTGCAATATTGATGTTGTGATTGTGAGAGATTATTTGCAAGTGTTTTTATGATTTTGGGAAATTGGACCTGTGATATCTTTGGGCCCATTTGCTAACACTAAAGGTCTACTTTTGAAATTGACAATGGGGCAGATGGTATTGTCATGGTTGTCATTAATGTTGTCATTTAGTTCCAATAAAATGGTATGCAAAGGAGTTTTATAATCCAAGTCCTTATGGAAAGGCTATGGGAAGTAATGCCACATATCTTCATGGAATTAACTAAGGAATTTGTCTTTGGCTAAAAAACAATATTGTGAAATTTTAATTCAGCACACATCATCATAGATAATTTGACAGAAAGGAGTACATTTGCAATGGGCTGTGAGCAATAGATAAAAGTTTTCAGAACACAAACTAACTATAGACCAAGATATTGCAAAAGTTCCATTTTAATTTATCTAGAATCCTCAGTACAAGGCATTGATTTGTTCAGACAAAATTTTAGTGCCAACAAGTCCCACAACAATCCTGGTTAAATGAAGGATTTCCACGTTGCAAGTTTACAACCAGCTTTGAAATTATGCATTTGTATTCCACAAGAACTATTGGTAGTATTAGTTTATGCATCGTGCATCCAACACTCTCCAGGTATGGCCTGCCTTGTCTTTTTACAATTGCATTAACATAGGGATATTGCATGGTGTGGCTTGAATTCATATCATCATCATAATGGTGTTTTGCATTGTTACTAGACCAATTCCCACAAGAACTATTGGTATTATTATTTTATGTGACATTCACCCAACATCATCTAGGTATGGACCAACTTGTGTTATTACAACTACATTTACATAGGGAGCTTGTGCAACAGGGCTGGAACATAGGTTGTCATTGGAGTGCCCTCATGTATTGTTACTAGACTGTATGCCATTGGAATCCAACAACATTTTTTTTTTTTTGAGAATACATTATTATATTTTGATTTGCAGGTAGTCTTTAGGATACCAGGTTGTGTCTTTTGATTCTATATATAGATTTTAGGTTTAAGTTATTAAATTACAATTTAGTATGTGCTTTTGTGATTGTCTTTTGAACTTGTGAATGTCAGCGTCTGGCGTTTTCACTTTTTGATTAAATTGATAAGCCAAATTTGTAATTGTGCTAAAGTTCATGCCTTCCAGTTCCCTTATGTAAACAAATTGATGATAGTATCTTGGGTGGGTTGGCACATAGTGGAATTCTCTTTGAATACTCTGTAATATATATTAAGTTTCTGAAAAAAATCAGTGGTTGACACCTGTAAATTTTGCATTTATGCCTTCTATGAAGTTTTGGTGATATTGGCAATTAAACTCTAGCCACAAAAGTGCAATCAATTTTTGTATTTTACTAGACAAAGTAACGTTGATTATATGCAGACATTACATGCAAGAGGCACACGAACGTTTGGTTGTGGTACTATGATTTACTGAAGGAGAGGATTTTATAACTGAGAGAAAGACATTTGAAAATGTTGCTCCACAGGTATGATTATACTCCTTTGGCTAATAGTTCTGTTATAATTTTTGCTAAATCAATTTATGGATTATGCAAGGTTCATTCTATCTATCTACTTGTAGTTCACTTAGACTTGGGTATACATGATCTAGGTTTTACCATTGTTCTTTTTTTATAGTGTAGCTTATATTTCTTCAAGTATTTAGGGTTCTTTCTTCTTTGTTACTGTCTTTTGTAACATACTGCATTTTTTGGTTCCATTGACCTAGTTTGGTCATCCAAGGACACATTAATATAATATATTTTTTTGTTTTCTTCATTTTTTTGCTAAATCGATAGTGGCGACCGTCCATCCATGTCTTCTAAACTCTATCTAAAAAGTAATCATATGTATTAGTTTGTGATGTGCATATCCAATTCCATTGACATGTCATTTTAAGAACAAGAAAACTCAAGTTCCACATTTAAATGTAATGTTATTTGAAAATAATGGTGAATATGAGTGTTCTCTCAAAACTAAAGTCAATCTTTTGTTTATCAGTAGAACTTGTGCTCATATGGATTGGCAGGGCTTAATTTACCATAACTCTGGTCAAAGATTTGAAAGCCAAAGAAGTATAAAATATAGCCTATATAATATATGACAAGTAAAAACTTCCTTTGTCTGCTTTAAAAGTTACAAGATGCAACTTCTAATAATTTTAGTATCATTTGCTATGATTCTATAGGAAAGGGTGGCAAATAATAATCTAGTGTGATGTCTTATCATTAGATGACTATTGAGATCAAGTAGCTGCTAGATCAGCCGCAATATTTGCTAGCACATAAATTGCATCTGAACATGTGTTACTTTTGTTTTAGTCTATATTGTCTGTTATTTATAACAACACAAGTAGCATTGTAGTAGGTGATGTTCTTCAGAGGTCTTTTTATTTGCTCAATGTTTGATTTTTTTTATTTTTATTTAATGAAATCCTAGTTTTGTTAGATAAGAAAAAAATTTAATTTGGTATTGTTCCGTGATTGTTACTAAAGACAAATTTACCATTTTTACAATGTGAAACTTAGAGTTTTTGTACACCAAATGACATTTAATTAAATGACATTTAAAATTAATAAATTCTCCAGTCATTTACTGTGTATCCTTTTTTTATTTGTGTGAGAAGCTATTCTTACTATTAAAAGAATTTGTCTCTCTCATATTTGTTTTTATTTTTCTTTGAGCAGGGGCCATTGTTAATTAGAAATAAAAGTAATATTATATTATTTCAACGTAAGGCATATGAGTTATATTTTATGCTTCTAAATATTCTATGTTTCTAGAATCATATAGCAATCAAAGTGTTAAAGAAAATATACAACGGAGTGAGCTTGAAAGACTCCTTATCCATCAAGGTCAACTAAAGTATTTACAGATAGTTTATGATTTTTGGTAGTATATGTGGAAAGAAAATTGTATACGTACTAATAACATCACTAGTAAATTGATTGATTTCTATCCAATTCCAAACCAGTATCTAATAGATCCAAAACAAAATGGTTGTATCTTCTCTGAAGTTAGGCTTCCAGGAGAGTCATATTTTCTAGGGAAGTAGTACACAGTCACTCTCCAGCAACAATCACAACAGATGTTCGACCATGGAAATCCACAAATCAAATTCAAGGTAAGAAGAAGCCTCTTCGGCCTGGCCAATTTCTTGCTGGGGATAAGTGACATGGGAGAGGCACACTGACAACAATTCTCTACCTCAACATTTTCTCACCCACTGTATTACAGTCATTATTCACAATATCCTTTAATGTATTGAAAATGTCAGGATCGATTACCATGCACACCAGCTTGGATTGCCCAAAGTGACTTCATGGAGCTGCGTTCAACCCTATTCATTTTGGCAGCCTCAATTTGGGATTCCAACACCCAGATTTTATGTCCTTTGTGTTATTCTCAATGTTAATTTCTTCAACATATGGAAGTGAACATTTTCAACTTCTTAGAGCTTCTTCAACAGTTGGTTTTGTATGATAAATTCTTAGTTCATTAGTTTGTGTAATTTTCAAACACCAGCTAGAAGAAAGTATGCAAGTGCTCTCATACCAGCCTAAGACAAAGTGCCCATTCGATTTCCAAGTGCTTTCACACCAGCATAGATTGGTCCAATCCTCGAGTGACTTCATGAAACTTGATTCCGCCATATTCATATTGGCAGCTTTGACTTGGGCTTCTAGCTTATGAATTTTTATATGTTAGCAGATTTCAGGTTAATTGTTCTAGTGGCTTTGGCAAAAGAGTTGCATGCCAAATCCTTCCCTCCACTTGTAAAGATAACAATAAGCCTTGACTTCTTCTAGACAAGTCTCGAAGTGCCCAAAATTCTAACCCTAGTTTTCTTTGGATTGGATGCTTCATGATTGAAATATGGATTAAGTTGGAAACAAAAGGCATATAGTAGGTGGATTCCCCAAAACAAAAAAAATGGAAATAGATATGAGAAAACTTCAGGAAGATAACCTTCTCACCAAATATATAGCCAAATGATCCGTACAGTGCCCTACTTCTATTCTACTATTAAAGCCCAATTTATTCAATTTTTTTGTATGAGATTTAGTTTGTCAGTATGTCATCAGCCAACGGGCAATTTATTTAGAAATCTTCTTGGAGACCTTGGTTATTTCACATTTAATCGTATTACAATTTTTTATCAACGAATCAATATAATAAAGCCTCTTTGATAAATTTTCAGAAGTACTTTGGACTTAACTCTAAAGTTCTTTGTTCATATCCTTATTTGGAAATCTCCTTGGAGACAATGGTTATTTCACATTTAATTGTACTGCAATTTTCTATCAATGAATCAATATAATGAAACATCTTCGGTAAATTTTTAGAAGTACTTTGGATTTATCTGTAGAGTTCTTTGTGCATATCCTTTATTCTATCCTTGGACACTCGCTTTGTCTATTCTTTCTTGGGATTATTTAGTTGTGCATTTAAGTCCTTGATCTTTTCATTGAGGCTATGTATGGGTTGTGTTTATATTGGGAGGAAGCAAAAGATAGTTTTAAGAAGGAAGAAGATTTAAGGAGGAAGAAGAAGGTTGAAGGAGAAAGAAGAAGGTTGAAGAAGAAGGAAGACGATTGGAGGAGGAAGAGGAAGGTTGAAGGAGGAAAAAGGGATTAGAGGAGATAATTTATTGAAAGATATTCGTGAGAGATATTTGTTGAAACAACACGATTGCATAATAAGAAGTTTTATTTAGAGTTTGTGGAGAGAGCGCCTTTACCTACATGAGAGAGCTTAGAGCAGCAAGTGAAGAAAGTAGAAATAATATTTATAGCAAAGTGGATAGATGTTGGAGTGCAACAGAGAGAAGATGCAAAAGGATAGACATAGAAGCGCAACAAAGAGAAGACGCAAAAGGATAGACATTGGAGCACAACAGAGAGAAGATGCAGAAGGTTAGAAGTTGGAGCTAAGAATATTGCAGTTGAGAGACATTGAGGAACACTTTAAAGGATTGGAGCAGATTGAAGTTTGAAACCGTAGTAGGTTGGAGCCGAAGGAACTTGAGGAGATTCGAGTTAGACTTTGAAACCTACGTGTAATGTCAATATATGAATGCATAAAATTTAAAACATTCGAGTCAGAGGGCTTGGTTCAAAGGTCAAAAACGCTTCTGTAGGAGCGCGAAGACCAGGGTCTAATCCCTCGTGCCCCATAGTGCCGATGGGCAAGTTGCGTTGGCATAGCAGGCTGCGTAAAAGGTTTACCCAATGCAACTGGAGGTTATAGTGGCGACAAGGAGCAAGATTCGAACCCACGAAGAGGCGTAGAAAATTGTAACGTGTTACCGATTCCTCTAGTATAATAATAAAAAAAATATTTAGCGTAATATTTTCTTTCATGATGCCCTAAATCAATTGGAGTTGAGACATGACGCTTCCATATGAAGGTAAACTTTAATTTTTTTAAGATTATTAAGGATGAAGCAATTTGTTTCCTCAGGTGCATTATTTGGAGGGAAATATTTGATTTTTTTCAAATTCAAGAGTTATAAGGTTTTATTAATTTAAACGAGTCAAATTTATGAGTTAAAAGGAATATTTAAGGAATAAATTAATTAATGGTATAAGGAAATTAAATGTTTGAAATTTGTACTAAAGATTGAATTAATTGGAGTTTGGGTTAAATTGGAATTTGTGAGATTGAAATTGAGCATTAGGGAGACATAAGAAGATTGAAGAATTTAATTTGAAAATTGATTGATGAAATTGAGATATTTAAAAGAAGAAATTTGAAATTTGAATTTGTTAAAAGGAGGAAGAATTTGAAATTAAAATGTTGGGATTTATAAGGAGTGAAAAGTAAATTTGAAGAATTGATTGATTGTTTAATTTGAAGAAGAATTGATTTACATGAGTTACATCATGGCTAGAAAGCAAAGAAAAATGATTATTCAATATGAAGAAAAAGGAAAATCTTCCAAGAACCATTTACAAATTGTTTCAAAATATAGTCAACATGGATCAATAGAACTAGTGGAATATCTACAAACTATTCAATGAGAAGCCGAAAATTGTTAGATTTACTACAGTAATTCTTATTATTACTTTATTTATGTTGATAGGGTAGTTAGTTAACTACCTAGATTAGTTACGCAATTGTTAGCGTACTAATATTTGGTCTATTTTAATTATTTATTTACAGACCTAAGTTGTTGATTAGATCTTACAATTACGAGCTAATCTGGGCTCTCAATGTAATATTTAAGTTGGTTCTAATCAATAGAATTCTGTTCGGTTTATTTCAACATGGCATCAGAGCCAGAAGGGTGAGAGAGAGAGGACGCGACATTTTTTTTGTGGAGCTGGTCTTGCCTGGAGAAAAGCAGATTTTTTTTGGAGGAAGCGGAAGCTTGCTGGTCTGAGAAATTTTTTTTCCAGCGTTGGTCTGAGAAATTTTTTTTCTCTGTGCGTGTTTTTTTTGTGCATGCATTTAAAAAAAAAAAAAAACAGACCCCCCCTCCCCACCTGCGCTGCGCACCTCCTGTGCATTTTTTTCTCACGCCACTCCCTCCCTCCCTCCCCCCACGATGACGTCGCGCGTGATTTATTTTCATCACGCGTGCGTGCCCCCTCGTGCGTGATTTTATTTTCATCACGCGCCCCCCCCGCGACGTGATTAAAAATCACGCTCGGCCGCGCCACCCCCCCATCCCCCGCGCGATTTTTTTTTCTCGCCCCGCCCCCCCGTGCAATTTTTTCTCACGCCATCCCTCCCCTCCCCTACGTCGCGCGCGACACAGGCTGCATGCGGTGCCTGCTGCAACCGCGACCATTTACAGCAGCTGCGGCCACCTGCAGCAGCAGCAATTGCGCGCAGTCCTACCGCCGCGGCCTTTTGCTGCAGCCACGATCGCCTTTAGCCGTCGCGACAGCCTGCTGCGGACGTCGCCATGGGCCTCTAGTCGCCACCATCCACGGAGGAAGTCGCGGGCAGGCAGATGCGCAGGGGAAGGAGTTGAGGGACCCTCCTCAAATAGGAGGGGGTCCCTGATGCTTTTGGATCAACCCGCTAGTCCACCTGGTGGTGCACTGTGCGGTAAGGCTTAGGGAGCCTGCAAGGTCGGGGGTTCAAATCCCGCCGACTCCCCCTTGGAAAGAAAAAAAGGTAAAATTTTTTTTTTCTAAAGTTTTTTTTTGTTAATTATTATGTTTTTTTAGTTAAATTAAAATTATTTTTCCATAGTTTTTAAACTATATAAATTAAAATTTGATTTTAATTTATATTTTCATAGTTTTTAAACTATATAAATTAAAATTATTAAAATTATTTTTTTAACTTTAAAAATATATAATAATTATACAAAAAAATGCTTTGTTAAGAGATTTTTTTTTTCGGGGGTATTTTTTTTCCAAAAATCACAGGGGGGAAAGTGAGTAATTTTTTGAAAAGCAAATTTGGCATTATTGTAAAGGTGCATTTTCGGCTGCGCCCGACACCTAGTGGGTTATTTCTGTGGGCACTTTTATGTTGTATGTTGCATATTTCATTTTCTGCACTATAACATTAAAAGTTAAAATGAAATTCACTCCTAAGTCCCCAGAATAATTAAAACCTATCAGTGCCATTTA
This sequence comes from Wollemia nobilis, assembly GCA_028583015.1. Lineage (NCBI taxonomy): Eukaryota > Viridiplantae > Streptophyta > Pinopsida > Araucariales > Araucariaceae > Wollemia > Wollemia nobilis. Next base: position 69,897 of record JAQPPZ010009297.1, read on the forward strand.
TTGCATTGTAGCGTTCGGTATTTGTGATACCTCTGTGCCAGCACTTACAGGTAAAGCTGTCGTGATTGCGCTACTGTATCCGTCGCCTAATATAGCTGCCAAAACGATGTCTGAGCTTGTTCTCTATAAATCGTTGGGGAGAGATAAGTTTGCCATTTTGCATTTTTTTCTCCATCCATTACCCTAATAGTTCTTGTGTTTAGGCGTAAATCTTGACGAAAGTTCTGAAATCCAAAGTGTTTAGGGGAAGTTACGCCCCACGCATGAGGATTGCAGACTTTCTATGGTAGGTGCCATCAACAAGACTTTCCCTTTCAGTACTTCTTAAGTTCCATGTATCGTATGATCTCTAAAAATTACCTATAGTTTCGCTCATGTAAGGGCAGGTGATTCGAGTTCTTTGTGCTATGGCAGCGCAATATGGGTGGAAAGTACACCAAATGGATGTCAAGAGTGCTTTTCTAAATGGTGATGTCTAAGAAGAAGTCTACATGACTCAACCGGAAGGATTTGAAGTGGAAGGCCAACAATAGAAAGTTTGCAGATTGGTAAAATCCTTATATGGTTTGAAACAAGCCCCTCGGGCTTGGTATATAAAAATGGATCATCACCTTTTGCAGAATGGTTTTAAGAGATGTCCGTCAGATGCAAACCTCTATTTTAAGAAACAAGGTTCTGAAATAGTGTTGCTTGTACTTTATGTTGATGATCTGCTCATTACAGGGAGTTAAGAAACAATGATTTCTACTGTCAAAAGAGACTTGTGTCAATATTTTGAGATGTCAGATCTCGGACTTCTCCATTATTGTCTTGGTCTGGAAGTCAGCCAGCAGGAGCATTACATCAAAGTGTCTTAAAAAAAATATGCCAAGACACTATTGGAAAAATATCGCATGACTGATTGCAAGCCAATGTCAACTCCGATGGAAACAAGAATTCAGTTATCGCGATATGATGATTCACCTCAAGTAGATGGTACTCTCTATCGCCAGTTGATTGGGAGTCTCATATATCTGACCAACTCTAGGCTAGATATCGTATTTGTTGTCAACTATCTTTCGAGGTTCATGTAGGAGCCTAAGACTACATACTGGAAGGCAGCAAAGCGCGTTCTTCACTATGTCCGTGGCACAATGGAATATGACCTAGAATATAAGAGGAACAACAAATTCTTCTTACAGGGATACACGGACTCCGACTATGCCGGATCATATGATGACCGTAAATCAACTTCAGGATATTTGTTTCATCTTGGATCTAGTCCTATCTCTTGGCACAACAAGAAGCAACAGGTGGTTGCTATTTCATCAACAGAGGCAGAATATCGTGTCGCACGTGAAGCTGTGTGCGAAGTGATATGGTTGCGTCGCATCCTCACAAGTATGGGTCTTCCATCAAAATCTCCAATACACTTGTTCTGCGACAACATGGGTGTTTTGAATCTTGTCAAGAATCCAAGTACATCATGAAAAAACCAAGCACATTGACACACAATGTCACTTCATTCGAGACGAAGTTCCAAGGCACCGAATTCAGCTTCAGCACATTCCCACCAATGCTCAAGTTGCAGACATTTTCACTAAGGCACTTGCATGTGTCAAATTTGAATTGTTTCACAACTCTCTTTGTATTACCAAATGATGTAATCAGGGGGGATGTTAGTCGTTTTAAATTACATAAATAATGTAATAAGGGGGGATGTTAGATTTACTACAATAATTCTTATTATTACTTTATTTATGTTGATAGGGTAGTTAGTTAACTACCTAGATTAGTTACGCTATTGTTAGCGTACTAATATTTGGTCTATTTTATTTATTTTTTTACAGACCTAAGTTGTTGATTAGATCCTACGATTACAAGCTAATCTGGGCTCTCAATGTAATATTTAAGCTGGTTCTAATCAATAGAATTCTGTTCGGTTTATTTCAACAAAAATAGAGTTCTTTTGATACTCAAACAAAGCATAAATGATTGTTTTAAAGAGGCAAATGTATCAATTTATAATAAAGAAAAAACACCAAGGAAAATGTCTTTGGTAAAAGTTAAATATTCAGGATCCATAAGAGTCCGTTCAAAATATACTCATAGGTGTAAAAAATGCAATAAATATGGACATAAAGTTGAAGATTGTTGGGATCTTACTCATTGTAAAAATTGTGAGAGCCATAATCATACCCACAAAACTTGTTGGTATAACAAAAATTGTGTTCATGAATGGAGCATTGTAAAAGGTATATTAATGATGGCATTAGATGAAATTCTCAAACAAATCATTGCAAAAGCAACTACGGAAATAATTAAAATCATGAAAATTGTAGCTTTGGTACCAGCAGTAGAATCAAAGGAAGAAGATAGGATGAAGCCATAAGACAGATATTGAAGACTAAACTCTTCACACCAAATAATGTAATAGGGGGGTGTTAGGAGATATTACATTATGTGGTACCATGAAGTACCATTGAGTACTATTGCAAATATTTAGATTGGGAAGTGTGTGTCAAAAGTATGTGTCAAGAGGTAAAGAGTGTTTGTGTTATGTAATTGTGTGAAATATGTCAAGTGTGCAAGTGAAGAGTCGTAAGTGATAGGAATAAATTGTGGAAGTGAAGAGTCATGTGAGATGTTTCAATATTAGAAGGAGGTTATGTAATAATCATGAGAAGCTTTGTCATAATATAAGAAAGACATGTGAAAGGTTGCATCTCCCGAGAGTTTGAGGAGAGCAAAAGTCAGGACTATTGAAGAGTCTTTTGTAAGGGTATATATTGGAGACAAAGCTTCATGCTATGTAATCGAAGGAGAACAAGTTTGTAATCGAATGAAGTTTGTATTAAGACTTTTTATTATCGATAAAGTGTTATTTTGTGCAATATTGATGTTGTGATTGTGAGAGATTATTTGCAAGTATTTTTATAATTTTGGGAAATTGGACATGTGATATATTTGTGCCCATTTGCTAACACTAAAGGTCTACTTTTGAAACTGACAATGGGGTAGATGGTATTGTCATGGTTGTCATTAATGTTGTCATTTAGTTATAATCAAATGACATGCAAAGGAGTTTTACAATCCAAGTCCTTATGGAAAGGCTACGGGAAGTAATGCCACATATCTTTATGGAATTAACTAAGGAATTTGTCTTTGGCTAAAATAAAATATTGTGAAATTTTAATTTAGAACACATCATCATAGACAATCTGACAGAAAGGAGTACATTTGCAATGGGCTGTGAGTAATAGATAAAAGTATTCAGAACACAAACTAACCAAAGACCAAGATATTGCAGAAGTTCCATTTTAATTTATCTGGAAACCTCAGTACAAGGCACTGATCTGTTTAGACAAAATTTTAGTGCCAACAAGTCCCACAACATTCTTGGTTAATTGAAGGATTTCGACGTTGCATGTTTGCAACCAGATTTGAACTTATGCATTTGTATTCCACAAGAACTATTGGTAGTATTAGTTTATGCATAGTGCATCCAACACTATCCAGGTATGGCCTGCCTTGTATTTTTACAATTGCATTAACATAGGGATATTGCATGGTGGGGCTTGAACTCAGATCATCATCATAGTGGCGTTTTGCATTGTTACTAGACTGATTCCCACAAGAACTATTGGTATTATTATTTTATGTGACATTCACCCAACATCATCTAGGTATGGACCAACTTGTGTTATTATAGCTACATTTACATAGGGAGCTTGTACAACAGGGCTGGAACGTAGGTTGTCATTGGAGTGGCATCATGTATTGTTACTATATTGTAAGCCATTGGAATCCGACAAGATTTTATTTTTTTTGAGCATACATTATTATATTTTGATTTCCAGGTAGCCTTAAGGATTCCAGGTTGTCTTTTGATTATATATATAGATTTTAGGTTTAAGTTATTAAATTACAATTTAGTATGTGATTTTGTGATTGTCTTTTGAACTTGTGAATGTCACTATCTGGAGTTTTCTCTTTTTGATTAAATTGATAAGCCTCATCTTTGTAATCGTGCTAAAGTTCATGCCTTCCAGTTCCCCTATGTAAATAAATTGATGATAGTATCTTGGGTGGGTTGGCACATAGTGGAATTCTCCTTGAATACTTTGTAATATATATTAAGATTTTGAATAAAATTAGTGGTTGACACTTGTAAATTTTGCATTTATGCCTTCAATGAAGTTTTGGTGAATTTGGCAATTAAACACTAGGCCACAAAAGTGCATTCAATTTATGTATTTTACTAGAAAAAGTATTATTGATTATATGTAGGCATCACATGCAAGAGGTACATGAACATTTAGTTGTGGTACTATGATTACTAAAGGAGAGGATTTTATAGTTGAGGGAAAGACATTTGAAATTAATGGTCCACATGTATGATTATACTCCTTTGGCTAATAGTTCTGTTATGATTTTTTTCTAAATCAATTTATGGATTATGCCAGGTTCATTCTATCTATCTACTTACAGTTCATCTGTAATTGGGTATACATGAGTTAGGTTTTTACCATTGTTCCTTTTTGATAGTGTAGCTTATATTTCTTCAGGTATTTAGGGTTCTTTCTTCCTTGTTATTGTTTATTGTAACATATTACATTTTTTGGTACCATTGACCTAGTTTGGTCATCCAAAGACACATTAATATAATATATTTTTTGTTTCCTTCATTTTTCTGCTAAATCAATAGTGGCAGCCCTCCATCCATGTCTTCTAAACTCTATCTAAAAGGTAATGATATGTATCAGGGTTGCGATGTGCATATCCAATTTCGTTGACATGTCATTTTAAGAACAAGAAAGCTCAAGTTCCACACTTAAATGTAATGTTATTTGAAAATAATGGTGAATACGTGTGTTCTCTCAAAACCAAAGGCAATATTCTGTTTATCAATATAACTTGTGCTTAGATGGATTGAGAGGACTTAATTTACCATAACTTTGGTCAAAGATTTGAAAGCCAAAGAAGTACAAAATATAGCCTATATAATATAAAACAAGTAAAAACTTACTTTGGAAATCTCCGACACCAATTATGATTGCTGGCTAGGTTGGGACATATAAACCCACCGTTTTGTTTGGTTTAAAAGTTACAAGATGCAACTTCTAATAATTTCATTATCATTTGGTATATATTGGAGACAAAGCTTCATGCTATGTAATCGAAGGAGAACAAGTTTGTAATTGAATGAAGTTTGTATTAAGAGTTTTTTATTATCAATAAAGTGTTATTTTGTGCAATATTGATGTTGTGATTGTGAGAGATTATTTGGAAGTGTTTTTATGATTATCGGAAATTGGACCTGTGATATCTTTGGGCCCATTTGCTAACACTAAAGGTCTACTTTTGAAACTGATAATGGGGTAGATGGTATTGTCATGGTTGACATTAATGATGTCATTTAGTTCCAATCAAATGATATGCAAAGGAGTTTTACAATCCAAGTCCTTATGGAAAGGCTACGGGAAGTAATGCCACATATATTCATGGAATTAACTAAGGAATTTGTCTTTGGCTAAAAAAAATATTGTGAAATTTTAATTCAACACACATCATCATAGACAAATCTAAAATAAAGGAGTACATTTGCTATGGGCTGTGAGAAATAGATAAAAGTATTCAGAACACAAACTAACTAGAGACCATGATATTGCATAAGTTTCATTTTAACTTATTTGGAAACCTCGGTACAAGACACTGATCTATTCAAAAAAATTTCAGTGCCAACAAGTCTCACAACAATCCTGGTTAATTGAAAGATTTCCATGTTGCAAGTTTTCAACCAACTTTGAACTTATGTATTTGTATTCCACAAGAACTATTGGTAGTATTATATTATGCATCGTGTAGTCAACACTGTCTAGGTATGACATGCCTTGTCTTTTTATAGGTGCATTAACATAGGGAGCTTGCATGGTGGGGCTTGAACTCATATCATCATCATAGTGGTGTTTTGCATTGTCCCATAAGAACTATTGGTATTGTTATTATTTTATGTGACATTCACCCAACATCATCTAGGTATGGCCAAACTTGTGCTATTACAACTACATTTACATAGGGAGCTTGTGCAACAGGGCTGGAACATAGGTTGTCATTGGAGTTCCCTCGTATTGTTACTAGACTATAAGCCATTGAAATTCGACAAGATTTTTTTTTTTGAGTATACATTATTATATTTTGATTTGTAGGTAGCCATTGGAATCCGACAAGATTTTTTTTTTTTGAGCATACTTATATTTCTTCAGGTATTTAGGGTTTTTTTTTCCTTGTTACTGTTTATTGTAACATACTACATTTTTTGGTCTTATTTACCTAGTTTGGTCATCCAAGAACACATTAATATAATATCTTTCTTTGTTTCCGTCATTTTTCTACTAAATCGACAGTGGTGACCCTCCATGCATGTCTTCTAAACTCTATATAAAAGGTAATATTATGTATCAGGGTTGTGCTGTGCATATCCAATTTTTTTGACATGTTTTTATAAGAACAAGAAAACTTAAGTTCCATATTTAAATGTAATGTTATTTGAAAATTATGGTGAATATGAGTGTTTTATGAAAACCAAATCCAATATTCTGTTTACTAGCAGAACTTGTGCTAATATGGATTGGCAAAACTTAATTTACCATAACTTTGATCAAAGGTTTGAAAGCCAAATAAGTAAAAAATATACCCTATATAATATAAGACAAGTAAAAACATCCTTTGGAAATATCCTACACCAATAATGTTTGCTGGCTAAGTTGGGACATATAAACCCACCTTTTTATCTGGTTTAAAAGTTACAAGATGCAACTTCTAATCATTTTAGTATCATTTGATATGATTTTGTAGGAAAGGGTGGCAAAGAATAATGTAGTGTGATGTCTTATTAGTAGATGACTATTAAGACCAAGTAACTGCTAGATCAGCCAAAATATTTGCTAGCACATAACTTTGCATCTGAACATGTGTTACTTTTGTTTTAGTCTATATTGTATGTTCTTTATAACAACACATGCATCAATATAGTAGGTGATGTTCTTTAGAGGTCTTTTTCTTTGCTCAATGTTTATTTTTTTAATTTAATGAAATCCTAGTTTTGTTTAAGAAGAAAAAAAATTAATTTGGTATTGTTTGAAGTTTGAAACCGTAGTAGGTTGGAGCCGAAGGAACTTGAGGAGATTCGAGTTAGAATTTGAAAACCTAAGTGCAATTTCAACATATGAATGCATAGCATTTAAAACATTCGGGTTCGAGGGCTTGGTTCAACGATCAAAAATACTTTTGTAGGAGCTCAGAGACCAGGGTTCCAATCCCTCGGGCCCCATAGTATCGGTGGGTGTGTTGCATTGGCGTAGCAGACTATGTAAAATGTTTACCAGATGCAATTAGAGGTTATAGTGGCGACAAGGAGCGAGATTTGAACCCACGAAGAGGCGTAAAAAATTATAACGTGTTATCGATTCCTCTAGTATAATAATAAAAAAAACATTCAACGTAATGTTTTCTTTCATGATGCCCTAATTCAATTGGAGTTGAGACATGTCGCTTCGAAATGAAGGTAAACTTTATTTTTTTGAGATTATTAAGGACGATGCAATTGCTCAGGTGCATTATTTGGAGGGAAATATTAGATTTTTTAAAATTTAGAGTTATAAGGTGTTATTAATTAAAAAGAATCGAATTTGGGAGTTAAAAGGAATATTTAAGGAATAAATTAATCAATGGTATAAGGAATTTAAATGTATGAAATTTAAACTAAATATTGAATTAATTGGAGTTTGGGTTAAATTGGAATTTGTGAGATTGAAATTGAGAATTAGGGAGATATAAGAAGATTGAAGAATTGAATTTGAAAATTGATTAATGAAATTGAGATATTTAAAAGGGGAAATTTGAAATTTGAATATGTTAAAATGAGTAAGAATTTGAAATTAAAATGTTGGGAGTTATAAGGAGTGAAAAGCAAACTTGAAGAATTGATTGATTGTTTAATTTGAAGAAAAATTGATTTAAAGGAGTTACATCATAGCTAGAAAGCAAGGAAAAATGATTATTCAATATAAAGAAAAAGGAAAATCTTTCTAGAACCATTTACAAATTGTTTCAAAATATAGTCACAACATGGATCAATAGAACTAGCAGAATATCTACAAACTATTCAAAGAGAAGCTAAAAATAGAGTTATTTTGATACTCAAACAAAGCATAAAAGATTGTTTTAAAGAGGCCAATGCATCAATTTACAATAAAGAAAAAACACCCAAGAAAATGTCTTTGGTAAAAGTTCAATATTCAGGATCCATAAGAGTCCGTTCAAAATATACTCACAGGTGTAAAAAGTGCAATAAATATGGACATAAAGTTGAAGATTGTTGGGATCTTACTCATTGTAAAAATTGTGAGAGCCATAATCATACCCACAAAACTTGTTGGTATAACAAAAATCGTGTTCATGAATGGAGCATTGTAAAAGGTATATTAATGATGGCATTAGATGAAATTCTCAAACAAATCATTGCAAAAGCAACTATGGAAATAATTAGAATCACGACAAATGTAGCTTTGGTACCAGCAGTAGAATCAAAGGAAGAAGATAGGACGAATCCATAAGACAGAGATTGAAGACTAAAACTCTTCACACCAAATAATGTAATAGGGGGGTGTTAGCCGATTATTACATTATTTGGTACCATGAAGTACCATTGAGTACTATTGCAAATATTTAGATTAGGAAGTTTGTGTCAAAAGTATGTGTCAAGATGTAAAGAGTGTTTGTGTTATTTAATTGTGTGAAAGATGTTGAGTGTGCAAGTGAAGAGTCGTAAGTGATAGGTGTCAATTTTGGAAGTGAAGAGTCATGTGAGATGTGTCAATATTAGAAGGAGGTTATGTAATAATCATGAGAAGCTTTGTCATAATATAAGAAAGACATGTGAAAGGTTGCATCTCCCGAGAGTTTGAGGAGAGCAAAAGTCGAGACTATTGAAGAGTCTTTTGTAAGGGTATATATTGGAGACAAAGCTTTATGCTTTGTAAACAAAGGAGAACACGTTTGTAATCGAATGAAGTTTGTATTAAGAGTTTTTTATTATCAATAAAGTATTATTTTGTGCAATACTGATGTTGTGATTGTGAGAGATTATTTGCAAGTGTTTTTATGATTTTGGAAAATTAGACTTGTGATATCTTTGGGCCCATTTGCTAACATTAAAGGTCTACTTTTGAAACTAACAATGGGGTAGATGGTATTATCATGGTTGTCATTAATGCTATCATTTAGTTCTAATCAAATGGTATGCAAAGGAATTTTACAATCCAAGTCCTTATGGAAAGGCTTCGGGAAGTAATGCCACTTATATTCATGGAATTAACTAAGGAATTTGTCTTTGGCTAAAAAAATAATTGTGAAATTTTAATTCATCACACATCATCATAGACAATTTGACAAAAAGGATTACATTTACAATGGGTTGTGAGCAATAGATAAAAGTATTCAGAACACAGACTAACTAGAGAGCAAGATATTGCAGAAGTTCTATTTTAACTTATATGGAAACCTTAGTACAAGGCACTGAACTGTTCATATAAAATTTCAGTGCCAACAAGTCCCACAATAGTCCTGGTTAATTGAAGGATTTCCACGTTGTAATTTTTTTTAGCCAGTGTTAAACTTATGCATTTGTATTTCACAATAACTATTGGTAATATTAGTTTATGCATCGTGCATCCAACACTATCTAGGTATGGCCAGCCTTGTCTTTTTACAATTGCATTAACATAGATAGCTTGCATGGTGGGTCTTGAACTCATATCATCATCATAATGACATTCTGCATTGTTAATAGACCGATTCCCACAAGAACTATTGGTATTGTTATTATTTTATGTGATATTCACCCAACATCATCTAGGTATGGACCAACTTGTGTTATTACAACTACATTTACATAGGGAGGTTGTGCAATAGGGCTGGAACATATGTTGTCATTGGAGTGTCCTCATGTATTGTTACTAGACTATAAGCCATTGGAATTCGACAAGATTTTATTTTTTTGAGCATACATTATTATATTTTGATTTGCAGGTAGCCTTTAGGATACCAGGTTGTTTCTTTTTATTCTATACATAGATTTTAGGTTCAAGTTATTAAATTACAATTTAGTATGTGCTTTTGTGATTGTCTTTTGAACTTGTGAATGTCATCGTTTGGCGTTTTCTCTTTTTGATTAAATTGATAAGCCGTATATTTGTAGTTGTGCTAAAGTTCATGTCTTCCATTTCCCATATGTGAGCAAATTGATAATAGTATCTTGGGTGGGATGGCACGTAGTGGAATTCTCCTTGAATACTTTGTAATATATATTAAGTTTTTTAATAAAATCAGTGGTTGACACCTGTAAATTTTGTATTTATGCCTTCCATTAAGTTTTTTTGATATTGACAATTAAACACTAGGCCACAAAAGTGCAGTCAGTTTTTGTATTTTACTAGACAAAGTAACATTGATTATATGCAGACATCACATGCAAGAGGTACAAGAACATCTGGTTGTGTTACTATGATTACTGAAAGAGAGGATCTTATAGTCGAGGGAAAGACATTTGAAAGTTTTGCTCCACAGGTATGATTATACTCGTTTGGATAATAGTTCTATTATAATTTTTACTAAATCAATTTGTGGATGCAAGGTTCATTCTATCTATCTAGTTGCAGTTCATTTGGACTTAGGTGTACATGATATAGGTTTTAACCATTGTTCCTTTTTTATAGTGTAGCTTATATTTCTTCAAGTATTTAGGGTTCTTTCTTCTTTGTTACTATCTATTGTAACATACTATATTTTTTGGTCCCATTGACTTAGTTTGGTCATCCAAGGACACATTAATATAATATATTTGTTTGTTTCTTTCCTTTTTATGCTAAATCGATAGTTGTGGCCCTCCATCAATGTCTTCTAAACTCTATCTATAAGGTAATAATATGTATTAGGGTTGTGATGTGCATATTCAATTCTGTTGACACGTCATTTTAAGAACAAGAAAACTCAAGTTTCACATTTAAATGCAATGTTATTTGAAAATAGTGGTGAATATGAGTGTTTTCTCAAAATCAAAGCCAATCATTTGTTTATCAACAAAACTTGTGTTTAAATGGATTGGTAGGTTTTAATTTACCATAACTTTGGTCAAAGGTTTGAAAGACAAAAAAGTACAAAATATAGCCTATATAATATAAGACAAGTAAAAACTTTCTTTGGAAATCTCCTATTTCAATTATGACTGTTGGCTAGGTTGGGACATATAAACCCACATTTTTGTCTGGTTTAAAAGTTACAAGATGCAACTTCTAATAATTTCAGTATCATTTGCTATGATTCTATAGGAAAGGTTGGCAAAAAATAATCTAGTGTGATGTCTTGTCAATAGATGACTATTGAGACCAAGTAACTGCTAGATCAGCCACAATATTTGCTAGCACATAAATTTGCATTTGAACATGTGTTACTTTTGTTTTAGTCTATATTGTCTGTTCTTTATAACAAGACATGCAAAAATGTAGCAGGTGATGTTCTTCAGAGGTCTTTTTATTTGCTCAATGTTTGCTTTTTTTATTTTTATTTTAATGATATCCTAGTTTTGTTTAAGAAGAAAAAAAATTAATTTGGTATTGTTACTTGCTTGTTGCTAAAGATAAATTTACCATTATTACAATGTGAAACTTAGATTTGCTGTGCACCAAATGAAATTTAATTAAATGACATTTAAAATTAATAAATTCTCCATTCATTTAGTGTGTATCCTTTTTTTATTTGTGTGAGAAGCTATGCTTACTATTAAAATAATTTCTCTCATTTTTGTTTTTATTTTTCTTTGGGCAGGGGACTTTGTTAATTGGAAATAAAAATAATATTATATTATCCGAACATAATCCATATGAGTTATAGTTTATGCTTCTGGATATTCTATGTTTCTAGAAGCATATAGCCATCAAAGTGATAAAGAAAATATACAACGGAGTGAGCTTCACAGACTCCTGATCCATCAAGGTTAATTAATGTATTTACAGATAGTTTATGATATTTGGTAGTATATGTGGAAAGAGAATTGTATAGGTACTAATAGCATCATTGGTAAACTGATAGATTTATTTCTATCCAATTCCAAACCAGTCTCTAATAGATCCAAGACAAAATGGCTATATCTTCCCTGAAGTTAGGCTTGCATATGCAGTGTGAAGGATTTAGAGCACCTCCACCAAAACTCACAATACCGAGAAAGGAGCATCATATTTTCTAGGGAAGTAGTACACAGTCACACTCTAGCAACAATCACAACAAATGTCTGACCGTGAATAGTCACATCAAATTCAAGGTAAGAAGAAGCCTCTTCGGCCTGCCCAATTTCGTGCTAGTGATAAGCGACATGGGAGAGGCACACTGACAACAATTCTCTGCCTCAACATTTTCTTATCCATCGTATTACAGTCATTATTCATAATATCCTTCATTGCATTGAAAATGTCAAGATTGATTACCATGCACATCATCTTGGTTTGCCCAAAGTGACTTCATGAAGCACCGTTAAACTCTATTCATTTTGGCAGCCTCAATTTGGGATTCCAACACTCATATTTTATGCCCTTTGTGTTATTATTAGTGTTAATTTTTTCAACATATGGAAGTGAACATTTTCAACTTTTCAGATTTTCTTCAATATTTGGTTTTGTATGATAAATTCTTAGCTCATTAGTCTATGTAATTTTCAAACACTAGCTAGAAGAAAGTATGCAAGTGTTGTCACACCAACCTAGGACAAAATGTTTGTTCAGTTTCCAAGTGCTTTCACACCAGCATAAATTGGTCCAATACTCTAGTGACTTCATGAATCTTGATTCAGCCATATTTATCTTGACAGCTTTGACTTGAGCCCTGAAATCTATTTATAAAATCAAGGCAAATTGTCTTGGAATCCTGACGATATTTGTAGAAATATATATGACGAATTGCATTTATTTGTTTCCAAAAATTTTTAAACCGTGGTGAATTTCATTATTTTGTCTCCAAATTTTTTCAAATTGTGGCAAATTTTTGTGTTGGGGTCTATGAATATCGGTTTGCAAAATCTAAAAAATGTACGACATACTAAAAGCTTTAGATTGATATGAAAGACTTTAGACCGACATGATGACCGATAACATGACGATCGATTGCAGACATGACGATCGACTGTAGGAATAACGATCGGCTGTAGGCATGGCTATCGGTTGTAGGCATGTCGATCGACTACAGGAATATCGATCGGTTGCAGAAATACCGATCGGATGCAGGAATGCCAATCGACTGTAGGAATGCCAATCGGTTGCAGGAATATCGATCAGTTGTATGAATGTCGATCGGCTGCAAGAACGTCGATTAGCTGCAGGAATACCAATCGGTTGCAGGCATGACGAGCAGCTACCAGCATGACAAGCGGGTGCAGGTATATCGATCGGCTGTAGGCATGACGATCGATAGGCATGTCGATCGGTTGCAGGCATGTCGATCGGTTGCAGGCATGTCGATCGACTACATGTATGACGATCGACAGCAAGTATGACGATCAACTACAAGAATGTCGATCGGTTGTAGAAATAATGAGCGACTGCAAGCATGATGATAGGCTACAAGCATGACGATCGACTACAAGCATGATGATCGGCTGTAAAAATACCGATCGACTGTAGACATGACGAGTGGTTGCAGGCATGACGATAGGCTACATGCATGATGATTAGTTGTAGGTATGACTGATGCCGATCGACACAGTTCTACAACCAACTAACTAATGTCGATCGATACTTTTGCAATCGATAGACAAATATTGATTGACAATAGGTGCATAAATGCCACTTTAGATAGCCCTATCTAGGGTGGAGAGAGAGAGGAAGAGTGAGAAGATTGAAGGAGAAGAATGTGAGATTTTTGGAGAAGATATTGAAGTTGTTGGAAGTAGAGTTTGAAGAAGGATGAAAAGGATATTGAACATGTAGAGATTTTAAGAACAAGTGTGAATTTGGACGTGAAGGAGTGAGGAAGAAGAGGACTAGAAAAAGAAGAAAATTGGAGGAAGATGAAGAAGATTGGAGGAAGCAAAAGATAGTTGGAAGAAGGAAGAAGATTTAAGGAGGAAGAAGGTTGTAGGAGAAAGAAGATTTAAGGAGAAGGAAGACGATTGGAGGAGGAAGAAGAAGGTTGAAGGAGGAAAAGGAGATTAGAGGAGAAAATTTGTTGAAAGATATTCGTGAGAGATATTTGTTGGAAATGAAATGATTGTAGTCTAAGAGGTTTTATTGAGAGTTTGTGGAGAGAGCACCTTCACCTACGTGACAGAGCTCAGAGCAACAAGTAAATATAGTAGAAAGAATATTGATAGCAGAGTGGATAGATGTTAGAGTGAGCACCTTCACCTACGTGACAGAGCTCAGAGAAGCAAGTAAATAAATTAGAAAGAAGATTGATAGCAGAGTGGATAGACGTTAGAGTGCAATAGAAAGAAGATGTAAAAGGATAGACATAGGAGCGCAACAAAGAGAAGACGCAGAAGGATAGACGTTGGAGCACAATAGAGAAGATGCAGAAGGTTATAAGTTGGAGCAGAGAAGATTGCAGTTGAGAGACATTAAGGAGTGCTTGAAACGATTGGAACAGATTAAAGTTGGAAACCGTAGTAGGTTGGACCCGAAGGAACTTGAGGAGATTCGAGCTAGACTTTGAAAACCTAAGTGCAATGTCAACATATGAATTCATAACATTTAAAATATTTTGGTATGAGGGCTTGGCTCGATGATCAACAATGCTTATGTAGGAGTGCGAAGACCAGGGTTCCAATCCCTTGGGCCGCATAGTACCGGTGGGCGTAGCCAGCTACGTAAAATGTTTACCCAATGCAACTACAGGTTATAGTGGCGACAAGGAGCGAGATTCAAACCCATGAAGAGGCGTAGAAAATTGTAACGTGTTATCGGTTCCTCTAGTATAATAATAAAAAAACATTCAGCGTAATGTTTTCTTTCATGATGCCCTAAATCAATCGGAGTTGAGACATGATGGTTCTTAATGAAGGTAAACTTTAATTTTTTGAGATTATTAAGGATGACGCAATTTTTTTGCTCAGGTGCATTATTTGGAGGTAAATATTTGATTTTTTGAAGTTCAAGAGTTATAAGGTTTTATTAATTTAAAAGAATCAAATTTGGGAGTTAAAAGGAATATTTAAGAAATAAATTAATTAATGGTATAAGGAAATTAAATGTTTGAAATTTGAACTGAAGATTGAATTAATTGGAGTTTGGGTTAAATTAGAATTTGTGAGATTGAAACTGAGAATTAAGGAGACATAAGAAGATTGAAGAATTGAATTTGAAAATTGATTGATGAAATTGAGATATTTAAAAGAGGAAATTTGAAATTTGAAATTGTTAAAAGGAAGAAGAATTTGAAATTAAAATATTGGGAGTTACAAGGAGTGAAAAATAAATTTGAAGAATTGATTGATTGTTTAATTTGAAGAAGAATTTATTTAAAGGAGTTACATCATGGCTAGAAAGCAAGGAAAAACTATTATTGAATATGAAGAAAAAGGAAAATCTTCCAAGAACCATTTACAAATTGTTTCAAAAGATAGTCAACATGGATAAATAGAACTAGCGGAATATCTACAAACTATTAAAAAACAATCCAAAAATAGAGTTCTTTTGATACTCAAACAAAACATAAATGATTGTTTTAAAGAGGTCATTGTATCAATTTACAATAAAGAAAAAATGCCAAAAAAAAAGTCTTTAGTAAAATTTTACTATTTAGGACCCATAAGAGTTCGTTCAAAATATACTCACATGTGTAAAAGTGCAATAAATATGGACATAAAGTTGAATATTTTTGGGATCTTACTCTTTGTAAAAATTGTGGGAGCCATAATCATACCCACAAAACCTGTTGGTATAAAGAAAATAGTATTCATGAATGGAGCATTATAAAAGGCATATTAATGATGGCATTAGATGAAATTATCAAACAAATTACTGCAAAAGCAACCATGGAAATAATTAGAATCACGACAAATGTAGCTTTGGTACAAATGCAACTTCTAATAATTTCAGTATCATTTGCTATGATTCTGTAGGAAAGGGTGGCGAAGAATAATCTAGTGTGATGTCTTATCGGTAGATGACTATTGAGACCAAGTAACTACTAGATCGGCAACAATATTAGCTAGCATATAACTTTGTATCTGAACATGTGTTACCTTTGTTTTAGTCTATATTGTATGTTATTTATAACAACACATGCATCAATATAGTAGGTGATGTTCTTTAGAGGTCTTTTTCTTTGCTTAATGTTTATTTTTTTTATTTAATGAAATCCTAGTTTTTTTTAAGAAGAAAAAAAAATAATTTGGTATTGTTCCCTACTTGTTACTAAAGACAAATTTACCATTTTTACAATGTGAAACTTAGATTTTTTGTGCACGAAATGTCATTTAATTAAATGAAATTTAAAATTAATAATCTCTCCAATTATTTACTGTGAAACTTAGATTCTTCTCATTCACCTATGGCTGACAACTCATTCATGTCAATGATAGATTCCTTGCCTAGTTTTATATTTATATTATAAGCATCTTAGAATCATGCTAAAATCAAACAGTCATATAATTTAAGTATGATGTCAAGCTCGAGTCCAAATATTTATGTATTCAATTACAATATATATAAATGATGATGCTGGAGTACACTGTAGAACATTCTATCACGTGCAAAAAAGGAATAAAAATAATAAATTAGATGTCATATATTTTATGGATTTGCTCATTTATTATGCAACCATGTTTCTTTGTTCGGATAAGAACATTAACAACCTCTTTAAAAATTGCGAGGTTGGAATAAGCTGTAGCTAATGTATTATAAGTAACAATGCAGTGACCTGATGTCCAAAATCTATTATTTTAAATTAAATTAATGTCTTTTCAACTCAAAGAAAGCATTCTATGTCATTTAAACAATTAAATTTATAGACAATAGTATTATTTAGGAGTATCCTATTGGGATAGATGATCCTTTATGTGCAAGTGCTTTTTGATTATTTTTTCATGACCGCCATTTGCTTAAGCATGAATTCATAAATCAGAATCCATTACATTTCATCTATAAGCTCTGTCAGTCATATGTGCAAGAACAACCTCTGTTTCCTTCCAACATGGTATAAACGAAATTTAATCATAAATTCTCAGATCTATCTTTCTACTTTTCCATTCATTATCATTTAGAAACATGTGAAACATATGAAAGCAAAACAATAAAATCATAATCGATTTTTAACAATATTCAGTCATATTCTATTTAAGGTGATTTAAGTCCAATTCATAGACCTGTGACAACTGTTATGTAAAAAAATAAATTCCTCACAAATATCTATTCAAAGGGGAAGATAGTCACACAAAATGCATTGAAGGTATAATGAAAAGAAAGAGAAAGTCACACAATAGCATATCACTAAATAGAAGGGACACTTACATCATATTTACCCATATTTTATTAGCTGAGAATGTGAAATTACAGAACATCAAAAATCAGAACCCACTCGAAGTATGTGACATTGTTTTGGGACATATGCCTCATTACATCACTCGAAGGTTATGAAAAATATATGAGTCATGAAATATATACAAACTGAACAAAATTCCACTTACGAGTTATCTTATGAAAAATATATGAGAGTCATGAAGTATATACAAGCTGAACAAAATTCCATTTAGGCGTATCAATTTGAAAGCAAGACCAGACTCCAAGTCTCAAAGTGCCTAGAAGTCTAACCCTAGTTTTCCTTGGATTGGATGCTTCATGACTGAAACATGGATTAAGTTGGAAACAAAAGACATATTAAGGTGGATTCCCGAAAACAAAAAAAATGGAAATTGATAAGGGAAAACTCCAAGAATATAACCTTCTCACCAAATAAATAGCCAAATGATAATAAAGCCTCTTTGATAAATTTTCAGAAGTATTTTGGACTTAACTTTAGAGTTCTTTGTTCATATCCTTATTTGGAAATCTCCTTGGAGACAATGGTTATTTCACATTTAATTGTATTGCAATTTTCTATCAATTAATCAATACAATGAAGCATCTTTGATAAATTTTCAGAAGTACTTTGGATTTATCTCTAGAGTTATTTGTGCATATCCTTTATTCTATCTTTGGACACTCTCTTTGTCTATTCATTTTTAGGATTATTTAGCTATGCATTTATGTCCCTGATCTTTTCATGGAGGTTATTTATGGGTTGTGTTTATATTGGGAAGAAATTCCTACAGTAGTGATGTCCACCACCATGTGCTTCATCTTATTTTCATAGGCTTTATATTGTTTCCTCTCTACTTCCATCCTCTTCTGAAGATCAGTTGTTCTCTTCAGGGCTACTCCTTTGTGGAAGTTCGTTACATCCGCTTTTGGCAGTTCTACAAAATTAATAGGCATTCCATTAGACACAAAATCTATCCAAATCATCTGATCTTTGGTTTATCTATATTTGGCATTAGTTGGATTATCCCCAGATTTATTATCCCCCTGGTCATGAAATTCCACCTTGGCTTAGCAGAATTGGTGGACGTAAAAGTTTCCTTCTTCACATCCTTAACTCTTTGATACTGGACCTATCAACTAAAAGTTTCCATAGTTGGACTTGTTGTTGGCCATAATTGAAATGATGGAGTATTTGTGGCAGATATTTTGGTGTTTATATCATCATTTTCTAACCAGATTCTACAAACCAGCGATCCCCATGACCTATGGAGGATTAACCAACTAAAAAGAAGGTGATAACAATGAGAACCAACAAGAAACTGTGGTGTTTTTGACCAATTTGGGATGATGATGCAGAAGGTTGAGGAGTTGTGGTAGAATCTAACAATATAATTGTTATAGTAGGATCACTCTAGGTTGAGGAGAAGGTGGAACTATCCTTTGGGGGAGGCCCTCTTGACTATCAGTCTTTCCCACTTTTACCTTATTTGGGTCATGTTCTTATCAACCCTTGCTTTCTTCTTTTCTCTTGTTATCATAATTCTTATCCTTGTCTCCTCCTTGGTGTCTTGGAGGCCACTTGGATCTTCAACTGTTCCTGTGCTCTACTGCTGTTGAAGCCCTTGGGTATCTTGGGGCTATTTTTGGGCCTCTTCATACGTTTTCCTTTTTCCTTTTCTATCCTGTTGGGGTTTGTCCTTTTGAGGTTGATTCCCCAGTCTAGCTAATTGTTAACATATATTACATTATTTGGTACCATGAAGTACCATTCAGTACTATTCTAAATATTTAGATTAAGAAGTATGTGTCAGAAGTATGTGTCAAGATGTAAAGAGTGTTTATGTGTTATGTAATTATGTTTGAAAGGTGTGAACTGTGCAAGTGTGAGTTTTAAGTGATAGGTGTCAAGTTTGGAAGTGAAGAGTCATGTGAGATGTGTCAAGATTAGAAGTAGGAGGTTATGTAATCATGAAAAGCTTTGTCATGATGTGAGAAAGGCAAGTGAAAGGTTGCATCTCCATTGGGAGTTTGAGAATAGCAAAAGTTAGAGTATTGAAGAGTCTTTTGTAAGGTTATATATTGAAGACAAAGCTCTATGCTATTTAATTGAAGAAGAACATGTTTGTAATTGAATGAAGTTTGTATTGAGAGTTTTTTATTATCAATAAAGTGTTATTTTGTGCAACATTGATGTTGATTGTGAGAGATTATTTTCAAGTGTTTTTACGATTATGGGAAATTGGACCTGTGATATATTTGGGCCCATTTACTAATAGTGGTATCAATGCCACTTTAGCTAGCCCTATCCAAGGTGGAGAGAGAGAAGAAGAGTGAGAGGATTGAAGGAGAAGAATGTGAGATTGCTGGAGAAGATATTGAAGTTGTTGGAAGCAGAGTTTGAAGGAGGATGAGAAGGATATTAAAAATGGAGAGATTTGAAGAACAGGTGTGAATTTGGACGTGAAGGGGTGAGGAAGAAGAGGACTAGAAAACAAAGAAAATTGGAGGAAGCAAAAGATAGTTGGAAGAAGGAAGAATATTGAAGGAGGAAGAAGAAGGTTGAAGGAAAAAGAAGGTTGAAGAAGGATATTAGAGGAGAAAATTTATTGAAAGATATTCATGAGAGATATTTGTTGGAAACGACACGATTGCAGTCTAAGAAGTTTTATTGAGAGTTTGTGGAGAGAGAGCCTTCACTTATATGAGAGAGCTTAGAGCAGCAAGTGAATAAAGTAGAAAGAAGATTTATAGCAGAGTGGATAAACGTTGGAGTGCAATAGAGAGAAGATGCAAAAGGATAGACATAGAAGCGCAACAAAGAGAAGACACAGAAGGATAAATGTTGGAGCACAATAGAGAGAAGATGCACAAGGTTAGAATTTGGAGCAGAGAAGATTGCAGTTGAGAGACATTGAGGAGCGCTTGAAAGGATTGGAGCAGATTGAAGTTTGAAACCGTAGTAGGTTGGAGCCAAAGGAACTTGAGGAGATTTGAGTTAGACTTTGAAAACCTAAGTACAATGTCAACATATGAATGCATAACATTTAAAACATTCGGGTCCGAGTGCTTGGTTCAACGGTCAAAAATGTTTTTGTAGGAGCGTAGAGACCAGGGTTCCAATCCATCGGGCCCCTTAGTATCGGTGGGTGTGTTGCATTGGCATAACGGGCTACGTAAAAGGTTTACCCGATGCAACTAGAGGTTATCGTGGCGACAAGGATTGAGATTTGAACCCACGAAGAGGCCTAGAAAATTGTAACGTGTTATCGATTCCTCTAGTATATGTTAGTCTCACAATGACACTGAGAGGGGGGTGAACCAGTGTAGCTCTTTTAAAACTTAAATCTTCAACTCTTAAAGCCGAAACAATGAAAAATTGAAACTTAATAAAGCAAGTATAACAAGAGAACATCACACAACACAAGATGTACCGAGGTTCACCGATTTGGCTACGTCCTCAAAATGACTGTTTGGACTCCCATCCAAATCCAGCCTTTGCAAAACACCAACTTTACAATCAATTTACCAGCATCCACTGAAAAGAGCACCAACCCCTAATTTATCTGCACTAATAGAAAGGAGCACCAATCCCTGATTTATCTGCACCAACAAAAAGGAGCACCAACTCCTAATTTATCTGCATCAACGGAAAGGAGCACCAACCCCTCTACCAAACAACCACTTGATTTTGATATTGATAATAAAATGACATATATGAATCTTTTCTTCTCACATAAAAATTGACTGTTCTTTTAGCTCGTTCTGTCAATTGCTTAACGTTTTCTGGGTATTGTGCAGAACTTTGTCTATGACCTCCTCTTCAAATTTAAGCCAAAACTGATATCGTATGAGAAAGTTATGCCCAAAATACTAAAGTGACGTTTTTCACCTTTTTTCCAAAAACACGGGTTTTCACTCTTTATTTTTCTCCACACACTCCTCTCCGCACAATAAAATCACACTCTTCAATAAAACACTTCTAACTTAAAATGCACACATTTGCATTCCTTTTCACTTTTCACTTTCGCCAAAGATCTTTATTTAATGAAACTACTTAAAATATTTGTCACAATTTATGCTTTGCGTTCTCATGGGTCCGCATAAATCGGTATGTATTAGTTCCAAAGGTTTGCTTGTGTAGTACTATTTTGTTTTAAATGAGACTCTAGTTTGCTTCCCCTTTTGGCATGAAGCACAAATGCTATTTGATGGTTTTCCAATGGTGGGAATATCTCTCACTGCCCTTTTTGAGCTGATTTTTACTAGATTGTGAAAACTGAGATGACCAAGCCTCTTGTGCCACAACCAATTTTATTCTTCCTGTCCAATCAAGCAAGCTCTTTTTGAAATCTCTGAGAGAGTGTATAGGTTGCCAGATGTCCTCGATCCAGTTGCTATCAACTTTCCACTGTTTGCTTTTCTGACTTCACAACCCTGCTTCTCAAAAATCATTTCATGACCTTTATCACAAATCTGACTTACGCTCAACAAGTTATGCTTCAGACCAACCACAAACAAGACTTCTTTTGACTTGATTTTTTCGTCACTAATCTTAACTGAACCTTTGCCAACTATATTAGCTCTATCATTATTTTCAAATTTTATTGAACCACCTTCATATTGCTGTAACTTTTCAAATTTCTGTTTGTCACTTGTCATATGATTGGAGCATCCACTATCAAGTATCCATGGTGCAGATTTATTCTGTGCTTTAAATGTTGTTTGTACGATCAGGGATTCCTTTTCTTCCTTAGATCGCTCGTTTTCTTTCCACTCTGATTTGATTACAATTTTTGGCTCTTGTTTTGACTTTTCTTTTTCAGTAGCTTGTGCATGTTTTTCTGGAAATTTTTTATTTTGTCTCTTTCCATTTGGTTGAAATTTCTTCCCTGAAATTGATTTGATGCAAATGTACATCGACAATTTCTTGCAATGTGCCCAAAATTATGACAGTTATAACATTCTACTGCATAATCCATCAAAGGTGAAAAAACATTTCTCTTGGTAAAATTCATTGGTCCTACATTATAATTGCAATCTGAAATCTTATGTCCATAACCATTGCATTTAAAACAGTAACCAGAAAAGAGATGATTGAACCTAGGTGATTGTCTTTGCCATGTTGTCGTAGGAGCCATAAATATTTTTTTTCTTTGATGTGTGACATTGGTGAATCCATCATTGTCAATTCTCCTTTCGTGCCTTGCATTATTGCTTTTTTTTGCATCAGTCAATTTTTCTTGATCAACCTGTTTCTTATCTTCATTCTTTATGGATTCTTCATTTATGGCCTTTGATCCATTTGATGATTCTCTTTCGTCAAAGCCCAAACCAAATTTGATGCCTGTAGTCTTTTGGTTATTTATGATCTTATCCAGCTTCATAGAACTTTCTTCACGTTTGTGATAGCAACTAATTTTACGATTCATCTCTTATATCTACATCTTTAAACCAACAGTCTCTTCTTCTAGCTTGCTGCAATAATTTATTTTCATGGTTATTTGCACTTCGAGATCTTCAGATATTTTCTTGGATTCTTTTATCTATTCTTTCAAACTAGTTATGATTTCATTTGCATCCTCAAGCTTTCTTGAAATTTTATTATTATTTTTTCTTTCCATCTTCAATTCATCTAGAGCTGCAATTAGTTCCTCTTCCAAATTTACTTTTGCACCAATTTCTTCTTCATCACATTTTTGTTCTTTTTCTGTTTTTTTTTCTTTGAGTGCCATGAAAAGAGCTTCACCTGTTTCCTTTTCAGAATCCTCATCGGAGCTGTCTTCTGATGAACTGACATTCTTGGAGATGAAACTTTTCTTCTTGAAGTTGTCTTTTTTGAAATTTGCTTTTTTCTTCTAGTCACTTCTTCCTTGGTGCGATCTTTCATCACTTTTGTTCTTCTCATTAAGTGGACATTTAGCTGCAAAATACCCAACACCTCCACAATTGAAACATTTAAACAATAACTTTCCTCTGTATTTTCCTTTTCCCTTTTTTAGTTTTCGAACAAAGTTTGCTTCCATTTCATCTGATGTCTCTTCTTCCTCGGATTATTGTTTTGCTTTCATATTTTTATGGGCTTTGAAATCAGCTTCTCTGTCTGTGGGTTTAGATTTTCCTATTCTCATCTCATATGCAATCAAAAAACCATGCATCTCATCCATACTAGAAGAGTTTAGATCTTTAGCTTCTTCTATAGCTGAAAATTTAGAATCAAATCTTTGGGGAGGAGATCTTAATACTCTTTTCACGATGACAAAATCTTTGATTTTCTCGTCGAGTCTTCTAATCGCATTAATGACTTCATTAACTCTTAGGATATATGCCTATGTTTTTATCGTCATTCATATTTAATACTTCGAACTGAGCTCGATGTGTTTGTAACTTGGCCTCCTTGATCTTAACGTCTCCTTCATGAATGCTCCTGAGTTTGTACCATATTTCTTTTTCCATTTTACAACTCATAATCTTTACCAGTTCACTGTCCACTAATCCGCACATGATAGCATTCTTTGCTTTTGAGTCATTTTCAAACAGTTTTTTACCGACAACATCGGTTGGAGAAGTGGTGGGTATTGTGTATCCATTATCTACTAAATCTTAAATGTCATATCCCAAAGCACAAAGATATGTCTGCATCCTGAGTCTCCAAAATGCGTAATTAGTTCCGTCAAACAATGTTGCTTTGTTTGATAAGAAGCCTTCACCACCTGCAATTGTGTCACTTCCAAGATCACCCTAGTCGGTTAAGTTTGTTCAGGAACCTCGCTCTGATACCAATTGTTAGTCTCACAATGACATTAAGAGGGGGGGTGAATCAGTGTAGCTCTTTTAAAACTTAAATATTCAACTCTTAAAGTTGAAACAATGAAAACTTGAAACCAAATAAAGCAAGTATAACAAGAGAACATCACACAACACAAGATGTACCGAGGTTCATCGATTTGGCTACATCATCAAAATGACTGTTTGGACTCCCATTCAAATCCAGCCTTTGCAAAGCACCAACTTTACAATCAATTTACCAGCACCCACTAGAAGGAGCACGAACCCCTGATTTATCTGCACTAACAGAAAGGAGCACCAACCCCTGATTTATCTGTATCAACAGAAAGGAGCACCAACCCTTGATTTAGCTGCATCAACAGAAAGGAGCACCAACCCCTAATTTATCTATACCAACAGAAATGAGCACCAACCCCTCTACCAAGCACCCACTTGATTTTGATATTGATAATAAAATGACATATATGAATCTTATCTTCTCACATAAAAATTGACTGTTCTCTTAGCTCGTTCTGTCAATTGCTAAACGCTTTCTAGGTATTGTGCAGAACTTTTTCTATGACCTCCTCTCAAAATTTTAAGCAAAACTGATATCGTATGAAAAAGTTATGCCCAAAATACTAAAGTGACGATTTTCACCTTTTTCCCAAAAACACGGATTTTCACTCTTTATTTTTCTCCACACACCCTTATCTCCGCACAAAATAAAATCACTCTTCAATAAAAAACTTCTAACTTAAAATGCACACACTTGCATTCCTATTAAATTTTCACTTTCTCCAAAGATCTTTATTTAATGGACACCTTATTCGTTCTCATTCTTCGGAGCCACGTGAAAACTCAAACCAAAAACAAAATATGATCTATTTGATGCCTGAAGGTGTAACAACACTGAAACTGAAACTCTGGCGACTCTTCAAGGTCGAAACGACCAACTAAAGGATTTTGCCCAAGTGGCACAAATTGACATAAAAGAGACCTGTAACGTTTTTGCAAAAATCATAACTCTCACCTCGTAACTCGGTTTTCTTTGAAATTTGAAACGTAGAATCTTTGCAACATTGAATATGTCCAAGCCAAAAATCACTGCCTAACTCTTTACGGTTCACCTGTACAACTTCCACAAAAACTGCTACTAACACACTTTTTCAAAAAAGAGCGTTTTTGTGACAGTCTTGCAACGCTTGTAAAATTCGCCTCGTTTCTCTGTTTTCTCCGTTTGTTTGCAGTTCTTCTAACAAAACCTGCACTTTTTCAGCCTGTACAACCACTTGCCAAATCATTCGCCAAGATACCAGAAACACCACCGATCACTCCAAACATTGTGCTGACATCTCCAATGCTGTTTTGGACTATTTTCTGACATCTTTGGCATGTTCCAAACTGATTCATCCTGTCCAACTGTGCTCGTGGCGACTTTTGCAACTTTTTGACTATTTTGCTGTTTTGACAACTTTTTGACGATTTTTTCAACTTTTGCAAATTTGCACAAACAACCTGTAACAACTTCACCCAAACATCAAAAACATCCTCATAAACATTTAACATCACTGTAAATACTCTGAATAACCTCTGAACTCATGTCCACTGCATCAACCGATCTATCTGACTGTGTTGACAACAATGACAATACTGTCGCTGCACCTTGCTCAACAGTATAATAATAAAAAAAATATTCAGCATAATGTTTTCTTTCATGACGCCCTAAATCATTTGGAGTTGAGACATGACGTTTCGTAATGAAGGTAAACTTTATTTTTTTTGAGATTATTAAGGACGATGCAATTTTTTTGCTCAGGTGCATTATTTGGAGGGAAATATTAGATTTTTTGAAATTTAGAGTTATAAGATTTTATTAATTAAAAAGAATCAAATTTGGAAGTTAAAAGGAATCTTTAAGCAATAAATTAATGAATGGTATAAGGAAATTAAATGTTTGAATTTTGAATTGAAGATTGAATTAATTGGATTTTGGATTAAATTGGAATTTGTGAGATTGAAATTGAGAATTAGGGAGACATAAGAAGATTGAAGAATTGAATTTGAAAATTGATTGATGAAATTGAGATATTTAAAAGAGGAAATTTGAAATTTGAATTTGTTAAAAGGAGGAAGAATTTGAAATTAAAATGTTGGGAGTTATAAGGAGTGAAAAGTAAACTTGAAGAATTGATTGATTGTTTAATTTGAAGAAGAATTGATATAAAAGAGTTACATCATGGCTAGAAAGCAAGGAAAAACGATTATTGAATATGAAAAAAAAAGAAAATATTTCAAGAACCATTTACAAATTGTTTCAAAATATAGTCAATATGGATCAATAGAACTAGCAGAATATCTACAAACTATTCAAAGAGAAGTTGAAAATAGAGTTCTTTTGATACTCAAACAAAGCATAAAAGATTGTTTTAAAGAGGCCAATGCATCAATTTACAATAAAGGAAAAACACCAAGGAAAATGTCTTTGGTAAAAGTTCAATATTCAGGATCCATAAGAGTCCGTTCAAAATATACTCACAGGTGTAAAAAATGCAATAAATATGGACATAAAGTTGAAGATTGTTGGGATCTTACTCATTGTAAAAATTGTGAGAGCCATAATCATACCCACAAAACTTGTTGGTATAACAAAAATCGTGTTCCTGAATGGAGCATTGTAAAAGGTATATTAATGATGGTATTAGATGAAATTCTCAAACAAATCATTGCAAAAGCAACTATGGAAATAATTAGAATCATGACAAATGTAGCTTTGGTACCAACAGTAGAATCAGAGGAAGAAGATAAGACGAAGCCATAAGACAGAGATTGAAGACTAAAACTCTTCACACCAAATAATGTAATAGGGGGTGTTAGTAGATATTACATTATTGTAAGGAGATATATTGGAGATAAAGCTTTATGCTATGTTTCAAAGAAGAACAAGTTTGTAATCGAATGAAGTTTATATTAAGAGTTTTTTTATTATCAATAAAGTGTTATTTTTTTCAATATTGATGTTGTGATTGTGAGAGATTATTTGCAAGTGTTTTTATGATTTTGGGAAATTGGACCTGTGATATCTTTGGGCCCATTTGCTAACACTAAAGGTCTACTTTTGAAACTAACAATGGGGTAGATGGTATTGTCATGGTTGTCATTAATGCTATCATTTAGCTCCAATCAAATGGTATGCAAAGGATTTTTACAATCCAAGTCCTTATGGAAAGGCTACGGGAAGTAATGCCACATATCTTCATGGAATTAAGTAAGGGATTTGTCTTTGGCTAAAAAAACATATTGTGAAATTTTAATTCAGCACACATCATCATAGACAATCTGACAAAAAAGAGTACATTTGCAATGGTCTATGAGCAATAGATAAAAGTATTCAAAACATAGACTAACCAGAGACCAAGATATTGCAGAAGTTCCATTTTAACTTATATGTAAACCTGAGTACAAGGCACTGATCTGTTCAGACAAAATTTTAGTGCCAACAAGTCCCACAACAGTCCTGGTTAATATAAGGATTTCCATGTTGCAATTTTGCAACTAGCTTTGAACTTATGCATTTGTATTTCACAAGAACTATTGGTAGTATTAGTTTATGCATCGTGCATCCAACACTATCCAGGTATGGCCTGCCTTGTCTTTTTACAGCTGCATTAACATAGGGAGGTTGCATTGTGGGGCTAGAACTCATATCATCATCATAGTGGCATTTTGCATTGTTACTAGACCGATTCCCACAAGAACTATTGGTATTGTTATTATTTTATGTGGCATTCACCTAACATCATCTAGGTATGGACCAACTTGTGTTATTATGGCTACATTTACATAGGGAGGTTGTGCAATAGGGCTGGAATATAGGTTGTCATTGGAGTGCCCTCATGTATTGTTACTAGACTATAAGCCATTGGAATCTGACAAGTTTTTTTTTTTTTTTTTAAAGTATACATTATTATGTTTTGATTTGCAGGTAGCCTTTAGGATTCCAGGTTGTCTTTTGATTCTATATATAGATTATACGTTTATGTTATTAAATTACAATTTAGTATGTGCTTTTGTGATTGCCTTTTGAACTTGTGAATGTCATCGTCTGGCGTTTTCTCTTTTTGATTAAAGTGATAAGCTGCATCTTTGTAATTGTGCTAAAGTTCATGCCTTTCATTTCCCTTATGTAAGCAAATTGATGATAGTATCTTGTGTGGGATGGCACATAGTGGAATTCTCTTTGAATACTTTGTAATATATATTAAGTTTTTGAATAAAATCAGTTTTTGACACCTGTAAATTTTGTGTTTATGTCTTCCATGAAGTTTTTTTGATATTGGTAATTAAACACTAGGACACAAAACTGTAGTCATTTTTTGTATTTAATTAGACAAAGTAACATTGATTATATGCAGACATCACATGCAAGAGGTACAGGAACATTTGGTTGTGGTACTATGATTACTAAAGGAAATAATTTAATAGCTGAGGGAAAGACATTTGAAAGTGCTACTCCACAGGTATGATTATACTCCTTTGTCTAATAGTTCTATTATAATTTTTTTTAAATCAATTTGTGGATTATGTAAGGTTCTTTCTATCTATCTACTTGTAGTTCATTTGGACTTGGGTATACATGATATAGGTTTTTACCATTGTTTCTTTTTTATAGTGTAGCTTATATTTCTTCAAGTGTTTAAGGTTCTTTTTTTTTTTGTTACTGTCTATTGTAACATACTATATTTTTTAGTCCCATTGACCTAGTTTTGTCATCCACGGACACATTAATATAACATATTTCTTTGTTTCATTCATTTTTCTGCTAAATTGATAGTGGTGGCCCTCCATCAATGTCTTCTAAACTCTATCTAAAATGTAATAATATGTATTAGGGTTGTGTTGTCAATATCCAATTACGTTGACATGTCATTCTAAGAACAAGAAAGCTCAAGTTCCACATTTAAATGTAATGTTATTTGAAAATAATGGTGAATATGAGTGTTCTTTCAAAACCAAATTCAATCTTTTGTTTATCAGAAGAACTTGTGCTCAGATGGATTGACAGGGTTTAATTTACCATAACTTTGGTCAAAGGTTTGAAAGAAAGAAGTACAAAATAAAGCCTATATAATATAAGACAAGTAAATTTTTTTTTGGAAATCTCCTACACCAATTATAACTTCTAGTTAGGTTGGGAAATATAAACCCACATTTTTGTCTGGTTTAAAAGTTACAAGTTGCAAATTCTAATAATTTCAGTATCATTTGCTATTATTCTATAGGAAAGGTTGGCAAAGAATAATCTAGTGTGATGTCTTATCAATAGATGACTATTAAGACCATGTAACTGCTAGATCAGCCACAATATTTGCTAGGAAATAATTTTGCATTTGAACATGTGTTACTTTTGTTTTAGTCTATATTGTCTGTTCTTTATAACAACATAGACAACAATGTAGCAGGTGATGTTCTTCAGAGGACTTTTTATTTGCTCAATGTTCGCTTTTTTTATTTTTATTTTAATGAAATCCTAGTTTTGTTTAAGAAGAAAAAAAATTAATTTGGTATTGTTCCCTACTTGTTAATAAAGACAAATTTACCATTTTTACAATGTGAAACTTAGATTTGTTGTGCACCAAATGACATTTATATAAATTAATAATAAAAATTAATAAATTCTCTAGTCATTTATGTGTATCCTTTTTTTATTTGTGTGAGAAGCTATGCTTACTATTAAAATAATTTCTCTCTCATTTTTCGTTTTTATTTTTCTTTGGGCAATGGTCTTTGTTTATTGGAAATAAAAATAATATTATATTATCCGAAAGTTAGCCCTATGAGTTATAGTTTATGCTTCTGGATATTCTATGTTTCTAGAAGCATAAAGCAATCAAAGTGATAAAGAAAATATACAACGGAGTAAGCTTCAAAGACTATTGATCCATCAAGGTCAATTAAAGTATTTATAGATAGTTGGTAAACTGATTGGTTTCTATCCAATTTTAAACTATTCTCTAATATATTCAAGAAAAAATGGTTGTATCTTCCCTGAAGTTAGGCTTCCATTTACAGTGTGAAGGATTTAGAGCACCTCCACCAAAACTCACAATACCGAGAAAGGAGCATCATATTTTTTAGGGAAGTAGCACACAGTCACACTCCAGCAACAATCACAGCAGATGTTCGACCATGAAAAGCCACACATCAAATTCAAGGTAAGAAGAAGCCTCTTCGTCCTGGCCAATTTCTTGCTAGGGATAAGCGACATGGGAGAGGCACACTGACATCAATTCTTTGCCTCAAAATTTTCTTATCCACCGTATTACAGTTATTATTCACAATATATTTTAGTGTATTAAAAATGTCAGGATTGATTACCATGCACATCATCTTGGTTTGCCCAAAGTGACTTCGTGGAGCTCCGTTCAATCCTATTCATTTTGGCAGCCTCAATTTGGGATTCCAGCACCCGTCTTTTATACCCTTTGTGTTATTCTCAGTGTCAATTACTTCAACATATGGAAGTGAATATTTTCAACTTCTCAGAGCTTCTTCAATAGTTGGTTTTGTATGATAAATTCTTAGTTCATTAGTCTATGTAATAGATAGAAGAAAGTATGCAAGTGGTCTCATACCAGCCCAGGACAAAGTATTTATTTAGTTTCCAAGTGCTTTCACACCAGCATAGATTGGTCCAATCCTCTAGTGACTTCATGAAATTTGATTCAGCCATATTCATCTTGGCAGCTTTGACTTGGGCTTCCATCTTATGAATTATATATGTTAGCGGATTTTAGGTTAATAGTTGTAGTGGCTTTGGCAAAAGAGTTGCATGCCAAATCCTTCCCTCCACTTGTAAAGATAATAGTAAGCCTTGACTTCTTCTAGACAGGTTCTAATATGTTGAGAAGTTACTACATCCACCTTTCCAAACAAGCTTCCCTCTTCTTCATAACTCCCTTGAAAAGAAATAAAGGAAGAATGAAATTATATTAATGTAATCGAATGACAAATGAGGTCAATGGGACTTGACAGTTGTACAATTGCCAAAGAACTTTGATAGAAACTGCTTGAGGGTCTCGTTGACTGTTGTGTCCTTAAAGAAGAAAACATTGTTTCATCCATTACTATAACTTGGGACCTCAATTCTTCTCACTCTCCTATGGCTGAAAGCTCATTCACGTCAATAATAGATTCCTTGCCTACTTTTATATTTATATTATAATCATCATAGAATCATGTTAAAATCAAACAGTCATATAATTTAAGTATAATGTCAAGCTCGAGTCCAGACATTTATGTATTCAATTACAATATATAAATGATGATGCTGGAGTACACTGTATAACATTCTATCACGTGTAAAAAAGAAATAAAAATAATAAATTAGATGTCATATATTTTATGGATTTTCTCATTTATTATGCAACCATGTTTCTTTGTTCAAATAAGAACATTAACAACCTCTTTAAAAATTGCGAGGTTGGAATAAGCTTTACCTAATGTATTATAAGTAACAATGCAAAGACCTGATGTCCAAAATCTATTATTTTAAATTAAATTAATGTCTTTTCAACTCAAAGAAAGCATTCTATGTCATTTAACCAATTAAATTTATAGGCAATAGTATTATTTAAGAGTATCAAAATGGGATAGATGATCCTTTATGTGCAAGTGTTTTTGATTATTTTTTCATGACCGACATTTGCTTAAGCTTGAATTCATAAATCAGAATCCATTACATATCATCTATAACCTCTGTCATTCATATGTGCAAGAACAACCTATGTCTCTTTCCAGCATGGTATAAACCAAATTTAATCATAAAATCTCATATCTATCTTTCTACTCTTCCATTCATTATCATTTAGAAACATGTGAAACATATGAAAACAAAACAATAAACTCATAAGCGATTTTTAAAAATATTCGATTATATTCTATTTAAGGTGATCTAATTCCAATTCATAGACCTGTGACAATTATTATCTAAAAAAATAAATTCTTCACAAATTTCTATTCAAAGGGGAATATAGTCACACAAAATGCGTGGAAGGTATAATGAAAATAAAGAGAATGTCACACGATAGTAGACATTCATATTACTAAATAGAAGGGACACTTACATCATATTTACCCACATTTTAGTAGCTGATAATGTGAAATTATAGAACATCATAAACCAAAACCCACTTGAGGTCTATGAAATTGTTTTGGGACATATGCATCATTACATCACTCAAAGGTTATGCAAAATATATGAGTCATGAAATATTTACAAGCTGAACAAAATTCCACTTAGGAGTTATCTTACGCAAAATATATGAGTAATGAAATATATACAAGATAAAAAAATTTCCACTTAGGCATATGAATTTGAAAGCTTAGGCGTATCAATTTGAAAGCAAGAGCAGACTACAAATCTCAAAGTGCCTAGAAGTCTAACCCTAGTTGTCTTTTGATTGGATGCTTCTTGACTGAAACATGGATTAAGTTGGAAACAAAAGACATATAGTAGGTGGATTCCCCAAAACAAAAAAAATGGATATAGATAAGGGAAAAATTCAGGAAGATAACCTTCTCACCAAATAAATAGCCAAATGATTTGTATAGTGCCCTACTTCTATTCTACTGTTAAAGCCCAATTTATTCGAATTTGTTGTATGAGATTTAGTTTGTCAAAATGTCATCAGGCAACGGGCACTTTATTTGGAAATCTCCTTGGAGACCTTTGTTATTTTACATTTAATCGTACTGCACTTTTCTATGAATGAATCAATATAATAAAGCCTCTTTGATAAATTTTTAGAAGTACTTTGGACTTAAATTTAAAGTTCTTTGTTCATATCCTTATTTGGAAATCTCCTTGGAGACAATGGTTATTTCACATTTAATTGTATTGCACTTTTCTATCAATGAATCAATATATGGAGCATCATTGATAATTTTCAGAAGTACTTTGGTCTTATCTTTAGAGTTATTTGTGCATATCCTTTATTATATCCTTGGACACTCCCTTTGTCTATTATTTCTTGGGATTATTTAGCTGTGCATTTAAGTCCTTGATATTTTCATGGAGGCTATGTATGGGTTGTGTTTATATTGGGAGGATATTCCTACAACAATGATGTCCACCACCATGTGCTTTATCTTATTTTAATAGGCTTTATATTGCTTCCTTTAAACCTCCATCCTATTCTCAAGCTCAATTGTTCTCTTAAGGGCTACTTCTTTGTGGAAATTGGTTACATCCGATTTTGGTAGTTCTACAAAATTAATAAGAATTCCATTAGACACAAAATCTGTCCAGATCATTTGATCCCTGGTTTGTCTATCTTTGGCATCAGTTGGACTATCTCTAGATTTCTTATCTCCTTGGTTATAAAATTCCACCTTGGCTCAACAGTATCGGTGGACATAAAAGTTTTCGTCTTCACATCCTTAACTCTCTGAGACTGGACCTGTCAACTAAAATTTTCCATAGTTGGACTTGTTGTTTGCCATAATTGAAATCATGGAGTGTTTGTGGTAGACATTTTGGTATTTATATCATCATTTTCTGACTAGCACTCTGTAAACCAGCTATCCCCAAGACCTGTGGATGATTAACCAACTAAAAATAAGGTGATAACAATGCGAACAAACAAGGAATTGTGTTGTTTTTGACCAATTTGGGATGATGATGAAGAAAGTTGAGGAGTTGAGGGTGAATCTAACAATATAATTGCTG
Organism: Wollemia nobilis; assembly: GCA_028583015.1. NCBI lineage: Eukaryota > Viridiplantae > Streptophyta > Pinopsida > Araucariales > Araucariaceae > Wollemia > Wollemia nobilis. Next base: position 103,938 of record JAQPPZ010009297.1, read on the forward strand.
CAGCAAGATCACTTTAGGTTGAGGACAAGGTGGAACTATCCTTTGGGGGAGGCCTTCTTGACTGTTAGTCTTTCCCACTTTTACCTTCTTTGGGTCATGTTCCTCTCGGCCCTTGCTTTCTTCTTTTATCTTGTTATAATCATTTTTATCCTTGCCTTTATCTTTGTCCTTGTCTCCTCCTTGGTGTATTGGGGGGCCAGTTGGCTCTTCAACTATTCATGCATTCTGTTGTTGTTGATGCCCTTAGGTATCTTGGGGCTATTTTTGGGCCTCTTCATACGTTTTCCTTTTTTCTTTTCTACCCTGTTGCGGTTTGCGCTTTTGAGGTTGATTCTCGAGTCCTACTAATTGTTAGGAGATATTACATTATTTGGTACTATGAAGTACCATTGTGTACTATTCTAAATATTTATATTAAGAAGTGTATGTCAAAAGTGTGTGTCAAGATGTAAAGAGTGTTTATGTGTTATGTAGTTATGTTTGAAAGGTGTGAATTGTGCAAGTGTGAGTTGTAAGTGATAGTTGTCAAGTGTGGAAGTGGAGTCATGTGAGATGTGTCAATATTAGAAGTAGTAGGTTATGTAATCATGAGAAGCTTTGTCATGACGTGAGAAAGGCATGTGAAAGGTTACATCTCCATTGGGAGTTTGAGAAGAGAAGAAGTTAGAGTATTGAAGAGTCTTTTGTAAGGTTATACATTGAAGACAAAGCTCTATGCTATGTAATTGAAGGAGAACAAGTTTTTAATTGAATGAAGTTTTTATTGAGAATTTTTTATTATCAAAAAAGTGTTATTATGTAAAACATTGATGTTGTGATTGTGAAATATTATTTTCAAGTTTTTTAACGACTATGGGAAATTGGTCATGCGATATATTTGGGCCCATTTACTAATAGTGGTATCAATGCCACTTTAGCTAGACCTATTCAGGGTGGAGAGAGAAAGGAAGAGTGAGAAGATAGAAGGAGAAGAATGTGAGATTGTTGGAGAAGATATTGAAGTTGTTGGAAGCAGAGTTTGAAGGAGGATGAGAAGGATATTTAACATGGAGATATTTGAAGAACAAGTGTGAATTTGGACGTGAAGGAGTGAGGAATAAGAGGACTATAAAAAGAAGAAAATTGGAGGAAGATGAAGAAGATTGGAGGAAGCAAAAGATAGTTGGAAGAAGGAAGAAGATTTAAGGAGGAAGAAGAAGGTTGTAGGAGAAAGACGAAGGTTGAAGGAGAAGGAAGATGATTGGAGGAGGAAAGGGTGGCAAAGAATAATCTAGTGTGATGTCTTATCAATAGATGATTATTGAGACCAAGTAAATGCTATATCAGCCACAATATTTGCTAGCACATAACTTTGCATTTGGAAATGTGTTACTTTTGTTTTAGTCTATATTGTCTGTTATTTATAACAACACATGCATCAATGTTGTAGGTGATGTTCTTTAGAGGTCTTCTTCTTTGCTCTTTGTTTATTTTTTTATTTAATGAAATCCTAGTTTTGTTTAAGAAGAAAAAAAATTAATTTGGTATTGTTCCCTGCTTGTTACTAAAGACAAATTTACCATTTTTACAATGTGAAACTTAGATTTTTTGTGCACGAAATGTCATTTAATTAAATGACATTTAAAATTAATAAATTCACCAGTAATTTACTTGTATCCTTTTTTTATTTGTGTGAGAAGCTATGCTTACTATTAAAAGAATTTCTCTCATTTTTGTTTTTATTTTTCTTTGTGTAGGGGGCATTGTTAATTGGAAATAAAAATAATATTATATTATCCGAACGTAAGCCATATGAGTTATAGTTTATGCTTCTGGATCTTCTATGTTTCTATAAGCATATAGCAATCAAAGTGTTAAAAAAAATATACAACAGAGCGAGCTTCAAAAACTCCTGATCCATCAAGATCAATTAAAGTAGTTACAGATAGTTTATGATTTTTGGTAGTATATGTGGAAAAAAAATTGTATACGTACTAATAGCATAGCTGGTAAACTAATAAACTGATTTCTATGCAATTCCAAACCAGTTTCTAATAGATCCAAGACAAAATGGCTGTATCTTCCTTGATGTTAGGCTTCCATATGCAGTGCGAAGGATTTAGAGCACCACCACCAAAACTCAAAATATCGAGAAAGGAGCTTCATATTTTCTAGAGAAGTAGTACACGGTCACACTCCAGCAACAATCACAATAGATCTCTGACCATGAAAAACCACACATCAAATTCAAGGTAAGAAGAAGTTTCTTCGGCCTAGCCAATTTCCCGTTGGTGATAAGCGACATGGGAGAGGCACACTAACAACAATTCTCTGCCTCAACATTTTCTTATACACCGTATTACAGTCATTAGTCACAATATCCTTTAGTGTATTCAAAATGTCAGGATTGATTACCATGCACACCAGCTTGGTTTACCCAAAGTGACTTCATGGAGCTCCGTTCAAACCTTTTCATTTTGATAGCCTCAATTTGGGATTTTAGCACCCAAATTTTATGCCCTTTGTGTTATTATTAGTGTCAATTCCTTCAACATATGGAAGTGAACATTTTCAACTTCTCAGAGCTTCTTCAATAGTCGGTTTTGTATGATAAATTACTAGTTCATTAGTCTGTGTAATTTTCAAACTCTAGCTAGAAGAAATTATGCAAGTGCTCTCATACCAGCCTAGGACAAAGTGTCCGTTCAATTTCCAAGTGCTTTCACACCAGCATAAATTGGTCCAATCCTCTAGCGACTTCATGAAACTTGATTCAACCATATTCATCTTGGCAGCTTTGACTTGGGCTTCTAGCTTATGAATTTTTATACGTTAGCAAATTTCAGGTTAATAGTTGTATTGGCTTTGGTAAAATAGTTGCATGCCAAATCCTTCCCTCCACTTTTAAAGATAACATCAAAACTTGACTTCTTCTAGATGGGTTCTAATATGTTGAGAAGTTACTACATCCACCTTTCCAAACAAGATTCCCGCTTCTTCAGAACTCCCTTGAAAAGAAAGAAAGGAAGAATGAAATTATATTAATGTACTCGAATGACAAATGAGGTCAATGGGACTTGACAGTTGTACAATTACCAAAGAAATTTGATATAAACTACTTGAGAGTCTCGTTGATTGTTGTGTCTTTAAAGAAGAAAACATTGTTTCATCCATTACTATGACCTGGGACCTCGATTATTCTCACTCACCTATGGTTGATAGCTCATTCACGTCAATGACAGATTCCTTGCCTAGTTTTATATTTATATTATAAGCATCTTAGAATCATGCTAAAATCAAACAGTCATATAATTTAAGTATGATGTCAAGCTCGAGTCTAGATATTTATGTATTCGATTACAATATATATAAATGATTATGTTGTAGTACACTGTAGAACATCCTATCACGTACAAAAAAGGAATAAAAATAATAAATTAGATGTCATATCTTTTATGGATTTGCTAATTTATTATGCAACCATGTTTCTTCATTTAGATAAGAACATTAACAACTTCTTTAAAAATTGCAAGGTTGGAATAAGCTATAGCTAATGTATTATAAGTAACAATGCAAGGACCTGATGTCCAAAATCTATTATTTTAATTGAAATCAATGTATTTTCAACACAAAGAAAGCATTCTATGTCATTTAACCAATTAAATTTATAGGCAATAGTATTATTTAGGAGTATCCAGCTGGGATAGATGATATTTTATGTGTAAGTGCTTTTGATTATTTTTTCATGACCACCATTTGTTTAAGCCTGAATTCATAAATCATAATCCATTACATATCATCTATAACCTCTGCCAGTCATATATGCAAGAACAACCTCTGTCTCCTTCCAGCATGGTATAAACTAAACTTAATCATAAAATCTTAGATCTATCTTTCTAGTTTTCCAATCATTATCATTTAGAAACATGTGAAACATATGAAAGTAAAACAATAAACTCACAAATCTATTCAAAGGGGAATATAGTCACACAAAATGCATGGAAGGTATAATTAAAAGAAATAGAAAGTCACACAATAGCAGACATATTCATATCACTAAATAGAAGGGACACTTACATCATATTTACCCACATTTTATTAGTTGAGAATGTGAAATTACAGAACATCAAAAATCAGAACCCACCCGAAGTCTTTGACATTGTTTTGGGACATATGCCTCATTACATCACCCAAAGGTTATGCAAAATATACGAGTCATGAAATATATACAAGCTGAACAAAATTCCACTTAGGAGTTATCTTATGCAAAATATATGAGAGTCATGAAATATATATAAGCTAAACAAAATTCCACTTAGGCATATCAATTTGAAAGCAAGACCAGACTACAAGTCTCAAAGTGCCTAGAATTCTACCCCTAGTTTTCTTTGGATTGGATGCTTCATGACTGAAATATTGATTAAGTTAGAAAAAAAGGCATATAGTAGGTGGATTCCCCAAAACAAAAAAAATGAAAATAGATAAGGGAAAACTTTAGGAAGATAACCTTCTTACCAAATAAATAGCCAAATGATCCGTACAGTGCCTTGCTTCTATTCTAGTGTTAAAGACTAATTTATTCAAATTTGTTGTATGAGATTTAGTTTGTCGGAATGTCATCAGCCAACGAGTACTTTATTTGAAAATATCCTTGGAGACCTTGTGTATTTCACATTTAATCGTACTGCACTTTTCTATTAATGAATCAATATAATAAAGCCTCTTTGATAAATTTTTAGAAGTACTTTGGACTTAAATTTAGAGTTCTTTGTTCATATCGTTATTTGGAAATCTCCTTGGAGACCTTGGTTATTTCACATTTAGTTGTACTGCACTTTTCTATCAATGAATCAATATAATGAAGCATCTTTGATAAATTTTCAGAAGTACTTTGGATTTATCTTTAGAGTTCTTTGTGCATATCATTTATTCTATCCTTGGACACTCGCTTTCTCTATTCTTTCTTGGGATTATTTAGCTGTGCATTTAAGTCCCTGATATTTTCATGGAGGCTATGGATGGGTTGTGTTTATATTGGGAGGAAATTCCTATAACATCGATGTCCACCACCATGTGCTTTATCTTCTTTTTATAGGCTTTATATTGCTTCCTCTCTACCTCCATCCTATTCTCAAGATCAGTTGTTCTCTTCAGGGCTACTTCTTTGTGGAAATTGGTTACATTTGCTATTGGCAGTTCTACAAAATTAATAGGCATTCCATTAGACATAAAATATGTCTAGATCATCTGATCTCTAGTTTGTTTATATTTGGCATCGGTTGGACTGTCTCCAGATTTCTTATCTCCTTGGTTATGAAATTCCACCTTGGCTCAACAGAATTGGTGGACGTGAAAGTTTCCTTCTTCACATCCTTAACTCTCTGAGACTGGACCTTTCAACTAAAAGTTTCCCCAATTGGACTTGTTGTTTGCCATAATTGAAATGATGGAGTGTTTGTGGCAGACATTTTGGTATTTATATCATCATTTTTTAACTAGCACCCTGCAAACTAGTGATTTCGAGGAACTATGGAGGATTAACCAACTAAAAAGAAGGTGATAACAATGCAAATAAACAAGGAACTACTTTTTTTTTGACCAATTTGGGATGATGATGCAGAAGGTTGAGGAGTTGTGGGAGAATCTAACAATATAATTGCTGCAGAAGGATCACTCTAGGTTGAGGACAAGGTGGAACTATCCTTTGGGGGAGGCCCTCTTGATTATCAGTCTTTCCCAATTTTACCTTCTTTGGGTCATGTTCCTCTGGACCCTTACTTTATTCTTTTCTCTTGTTATCATAATTCTTATCCTTGTCTCCTCCTTGGTGTCTTGGAGGGCCACTTGGCTCTTCAATTGTTCCTGCACTCTACTGCTGTTGAAGCCCTTGGGAATGTTGGGGATGTTTTTGGGCCTCTTCATACATTTTCATTTTTCCTTTTCTAACCTGCTAGGGTTTGCCCTTTTGAGGTTGATTCCCCTTTCCAGCTAAATGTTAGCAGATATTACATTATTTGGTACCATGAAGTACCACTGAGTATTATTCTAAATATTTAGATTAAGAAGTGTGTCAAAAGTCTATGTCAAGATGTAAATAGTGTTTATGTGTTATGTAATTATGTTTGAAAGGTGTGAATTGTGCAAGTGTGAGTTGTAAGTGATAGGTGTCAAGTGTGGAAGTGAAGAGTCATGTGAGATTTGTCAAGATTAGAAGTAGGAGGTTATGTAATCATGAGAAGCTTTGTCATGATGTGAGAAAGGCATGTGAAAGGTCGCATCTCCATTGGGAGTTTGATAAGAGCAAAATTTAGAGTATTGAAGAGTCTTTTGTAAGGTTATCTATTGAAGACAAAGCTCTATGCTATGTAATTGAAGGAGAACAAGTTTGTAATTGAATGAAGTTTGTATTGAGATTTTTTTAATATCAATAAAGTGTTATTTTGTGCAACATTGATGTTGTGATTTTGAGAGATTATTTTCAAGTGTTTTTACGATTATGGAAAATTGGACCTACGATATCTTTGGGCCCATTTACTAATAGTGGCATCAATACCACTTTAGCTAGCCCTATAGAGGGTGGAGAGAGAGAGGAAGAGTGAGAAGATTGAAGGAGAAGAATGTGATATTGTTGGAGAAGATATTGAAGTTGTTGGAAGCAGAGTTTGAAGGATGAGAAGGATATTGAACATGGAGAGATTTGAAGAACAAGTGTGAATTTAGACGTGAAGGAGTGAGGAAGAAGAGGACTAGAAAAGAAGAAAATTGGAGGAAGAAAAAGAAGATTGGAGGAAGCAAAAGATAGTTTTAAGAAGGAAGAAGATTTAAGGAGTGAGAAGAAGGTTGAAGGAGAAAGAAGAAGATTGAAGGAGAAGGAAGATGATTGGAGGAGGAAGAAGAAGGTTGAAGGAGGAAAAGGAAAGTTATTCGTGAAAGATATTTGTTGAAAACGACACGATTGCAGTCTAAGAAGTTTTTTTGAAAGTTTTTGGAAAGAGCGCCTTCACCTATGGAGAGAGCTCAGAGTAGCAAGTGAAGAAAGTAGAAAGAAGATTGTTAGCATAGTGGATAGACGTTGGAGTACAACAGAGAGAAGATGCAAAAGGATAGACATAGGAGCGCAACAAAGAGAAGACGCAGAAGGATAGACGTTGGAGCACAATAGAGAGAAGATGCAAAAGGTTAGAAGTTCGAGTAGAGAATATTGTAGTTAAGAGACATTGAGGAGAGCTTGAAATGATTGGAGCAGATTGAATTTTGAAACCATAGTAGGTTGAAGCCGAAGGAACTTGAGGAGATTCGTGTTAGAATTGTAAAACCTAAGTGCAATGTCAACATATGAATGCATAACATTTAAAACATTCAGGTCAGAGGGCTTGGCTCAACGGTCAAAAACGCTTTTGTAGGAGTGCAGAGATAAGGGTTTCAATCCCTCGGGCCCCATAGTATCGGTAGTCATGTTGCGTTGGCGTAGCCAGCTATGTAAAAGGTTTACCCAATGCAAATGAAGGTTATAGTGGCGACAAGGAGGGAGATTTGAACCCACGAAGAGGTATAGAAAATTGTAACGTGTTACCGATTCCTGTAGTATAATAATAATAAAAAACATTTAGCGTAATGTTTTCTTTCATGATGCCCTAAATAAATTAGAGTTTAGACATGATGCTTCATAATGAAGGTAAACTTTATTTTTTTGAGATTATTAAGGACGACCAAATTTTTTTGCTCCGGTGCATTATTTGGAAAGAAATATTTAATTTTTTGAAATTCAAGAGTTATAAGGTTTTATTAATTTGAAAGAATCAAATTTAGGAGTTAAAAGGAATCTTTAAGGAATGAATTAATGAATGGGAGGTATAAAGAAATTAAATGTTTAAAATTTGAATTGAAGATTGAATTAATTGGAGTTTGGGTTAAATTGGAATTTTTGAGATTGAAATTGAGAATTAGGGAGACATAAGAAGATTGAAGAATTGAATTTGAAAATTGATTGATGAAATTGAGATATTTAAAAGAGGAAATTTGAAATTTGAAATTGTTAAAAGGAGGAAGAATTTGAAATTAAAATGTTAGGAATTATAAGGAGTGAAAAGTAAATTTGAAGAATTGATTGATTGTTTAATTTGAAGAAGAATTGATTTAAATGAGTTACATCATGGCTAGAAAGCAAGGAAAAACGATTATTCAATATGAAGAAAAAGGAAAATCTTCCAAGAAGCATTTACAAATTGTTTCAAAATATAGTCAACATGGATAAGTAGAACTAGCAGAATATCTACAAACTATTCAAAGAGAACCAAAAAATAGAGTTCTTTTGATACTCAAACAAAGTATAAATGATTGTTTTAAAGAGGCCAATTTATGAATTTACAATAAAGAAAAAACACAAAGGAAAAAGTCTTTGGTAAAAGTTCAATATTCAGGACCCATAAGAGTCCGTTCAAAATATACTCACAAGTGTAAAAAGTGAAATAAATATGGACATAAATTTGAAGATTGTTGGGATATTACTCATTGTAAAAATTGTGGGAGCCATAATCATACCCACAAAACTTGTTGTTATAAAGAAAATAGTATTCATGAATGGAGCATTGTAAAAGGTATATTAATGTCGATATTAGATGAAATTCTCAAACAAATCATTGCAAAAGCAACTATGGAAATAATTAGAATCACAAAAAATGTAGCTTTGGTACCAGTAGTAGAATCGGAGGAAGAAGATAGGACTAAGCCATAAGACAAAGTTTGAAGATTAAAACTCTTCACACCAAATAATTTAATAGGGGGTGTTAGAATATATTACATTATTTGGTACCTTGAAGTACCATTGAGTACTATTGCAAATATTTAGATTAGGAAGTGTGTGTCAAAAGTATGTGTCAAGATGTAAAGAGTGTTTGTGTCATGTAATTGTGTGAAAGATGCCGAGTGTGCAATTGAAGAGTCATAAGTGATAGGTATCAAGTGTGGAAGTGAAGAGTCGTGATATATGTTAAGATTAGAAGGAGCTTATGTAATAATCATGAGAAGCTTTGCCATAATATAAGAAAGACATGTGAAAGGTTGCATCTCCCGAGAGTTTAAGGAGAGCAAAAGTCAGGACTATTAAAAAGTCTTTTGTAAGGGTATATATTGGAGACAAAGCTTCATAACACAGACAACAATGTAGCAGGTAACTTTGCATCTGAACATGTGTTACTTTTGTTTTAGTCTATATTGTTTGTTATTTATAATAACGCAGGCAACAATGTAGCAGGTGATGTTCTTCAAAAAACTTTTTCTTTGCTCAATGTTTACTTTTTTTATTTTTATTTTAATGAAATCCTAGTTTTGTTTAAGAAGAAAAAAAAATAATTTGGTATTGTTCCCTGCTTGTTAGTAAAGACAAATTTTCCATTTTTACAATGTGAAACTTAGATTTGTTGTGCACGAAATGTCGTTTAATTAAATGACATTTAAAATTAATAAATTCTCCAGTCATTTACTGTGTATCCTTTTTTTATTTCTGTGAGAAGATTTGCTTACTATTAAAAGAAGTTCTCTCTCATTTTTGTTTTTATTTTTCTTTGGGCAAGGGGCATTGTTAATTGGAAATAAAAATAATATTATATTATCAGAACGTAAGCCATATGAGTTATAGTTTATGCTTTTGGATCTTCTATGTTTCTAGAAGCATATAGCAATCAAAGTGCTAAAGAAAATATACAACGGAGTGAGCTTCAAAGACTCCTCATCCATCAAGGTCAATTAAAGTATTTACAAATAGTTTATGATTTTTGACAGTATATGTGGAAAGAAAATTGTACGTACTGATAGCATCAATGGTAAACTGATAATTTATTCCTATCCAATTCCAAACCAATCTCTAATAGATCCAAGACGAAATAGTTGTATCTTCTTTTAATTTAGGCTTCCATATGCATGCGAAGGATTTAGAGCACCTCCACCTCTGGGAGAGGTACACTGACAACAATTCTCTGCCTCAATATTTTCTTATCCTTCGTATTATAGTAATTATTCACAATATCCTTCAGTGTATTGAAAATGTTAGGATTGATTACCATGCACACCAGCTTGGTTTACCCAAAGTGACTTCATGGAGATCCGGTCAACCCTGTTCATTTTGGCAACCTCAATTTGAGATTCCAGCACCCGGATTTTATGGCCTTTGTGTTATTCTTAGTGTCAATTCCTTCAACATATGAAAGTGAACATTTTCAACTTCTCAGAGCTTCTTCAATAGTTGGTTTTGTATGATATTTTCTTAGTTCATTAGTTTGTGTAACTTTCAAACACCAGCTAGTGCTCTCAGACCAACCTATGAAAAAGTGTCCATTCAGTTTCCAAGTGCTTTCACACGAGAATAGATTGGTCCAATACTCTAGTGACTTCATGAAACTTGATTCAGCCATATTAACCTTGGCAGCTTTGACTTGGTCTTCCAGCTCATGAATTTTTATATGTTAGCATATTTCAGGTTAATAGTTGTAGTGGCTTTGGCAAAAGAGTTGCACGCCAAATCCTTCCCTCCACTTGTAAAGATAATAGTAAGCCTTGACTTCTTCTAGACTGGTTCTAATATGTTGAGTAGTTACTACATCCACTTTTCCAAACAAGCTTCTTGCTTCTTTAGAACTCCCTTGAGAAGAAATAAAGGAAGAATGAAATTATATTAATGTACTTGAATGACAAATGAGGTCAATGGGAGTTTAAAATTGTACAATTGCCAAAGAAATTTGATAGAACTGCTTGAGGGTCTCGTTGACTATTGTGTCCTTAAAGAAGAAAACATTGTTTCATCAATTACTATGACCTTGGACCTCGATTCTTCACATTCATCTATGGCTGACAACTCATTCACGTCAATAAAAGATTCCTTGCCTAGTTTTATATTTATATTATAAGCATCTTAGAATCATGATAGAATCAAACAGTCATATAATTTAAGTATGATATCAAGCTCGAGTCCAAAAAATTATGTATTCAATTACAATATATAAATGATGATGTTGGAGTACACTGCAAAACATCCTATCACGTACAAAAAAGGAATAAAAATAATAAATCAGATGTCATATCTTTTATATATTTGCTTATTTATTATTCAACCATGTTTCTTCGTTCAGATAAGAACATTAAAAACCTCTTTAAAAATTGCGAGGTTAGAATAAGCTGTAGCTAATGTATTATAAGTAACAATGGAAGGACCTGATGTCCAAAATCTATTATTTTAAATTAAATCCATGTCTTTTCAACTCAAAGAAAGCATTCTATGCCATTTAACCAATTAAATTTATAGGCAATAGTATTATTTAGGAGTATCCAACTGGGATAGATGATCCTTTATGTGCAAGTGCTTTTGATTATTTTTTCATGACCGCCATTTGCTTAAGCCTGAATTCATAAATCAAAATCCATTACATTTCATCTATAACTTCTGCCAGTCATATGTGCAAAGGCAACCTTTGTCTCCTTCCAGCATGGTGTAAACCAAATTTAATCATAAAATCTCATATCTCTCTTTCTAGTTTTCCATTCATTATTATTTAGAAACATTTGAAACATATGAAAGCAAAACAATAAACTCATAAGTGATTTTTAACAATATTACATCATATTCTATTTAAGGTGATCTAATTCTAATTCATAGACCTATGATAGCTATTTTATGAAAAAATAAATTCCTCATAAATTTCTATTCAAAGGGGAATATAGTCACAAAAATGCATTGAAGGTATAATTAAAAGAAAGAGAAAGTCACACAATACCAGACATATTCATATCACTAAATAGAAGGGACACTTACATCATATTTACCCACATTTTATTAGTTGAGAATGTGGAATTACAAAACATCAAAAACCAGAACCCACTCGAAGTTTGTGACATTGTTTTGGGACATATGCCTCATTACATCACCCAGAGGTTATGCAAAATATACGAGAGTCATGAAATATATACAAGCTGAGCAAAATTCCACTTAGGAGTTATCTTATGCAAAATATATGAGAGTCATGTAATATATACAAGATGAATGAAATTCCACTTAGGTGTATGAATTTGAAAGCAAGATCAGACTACAAGTCTCAAAGTGTCTAGAAGTCTAACCATAGTTTTCTTTGGATTGGATGCTTCATGACTGAAACATGGATTAAGTTGGAAATAAAATGCATATAGTAGGTGGATTCCCCAAAACAAAAAAAATGAAAATAGATAAGGGAAAACTTTAGGAAGATAACCTTCTCACCAAATAAATAGCCGAATGATCCGTACAGTGCCCTGCTTCAAATTTGTTGCATGAGATTAAGTTTGTTAGAATATCATCAGCCAATGGGTACTTTATTTGTAAATCTCCTTGCAGACCTTGGTTATTTCACATTTAATTGTACTACACTTTTATATCAATGAATCAATATAATAAATCCTCTTTGATAAATTTTCAGAAGTACTTTGGACTTATCTTTAGACTTCTTTGTTCATATCCTTATTTGGAAATCTCCTTGGAGACCTTGGTTATTTTACATTTAATCGTACTGCACTTTTCTGTCAATGAATCAATATAATAATCCCTTTTTGAAAAAAATTCAGAAGTACTTTGGACTTATCTTTAGAGTTATTTTTTCATATCCTTTATTCTATCCCTAGATGCTCTCTTAGTCCAATATTTATTGGGTTTAGTCAGTTGAGCATTTAAGTCCCTGATATTTTCATGGAGGCTATGTATGGGTTGTGTTTATATTGGGAGGAAATTCCTACAGCAGTGATGTCCACCACCATGTGCTTTATCTTATTTTCATAGGTTTTATATTGCTTTCTCTCTACCTCCATCCTATTCTCAAGCTCAACCATTCTCTTTAGGGCTACTTCTTTATGGAAATTGGTTACATCCGTTGTTGGCAGTTCTACAAATTTAATAGGCATTCCAATAGACACAAAATTTGTCTAGATCATATGATCTCTAGTTTGTCTATCTTTGGCATCAGTTGGACTATCTCCATATTTCTTATCCCCTTAGTCATGAAATTCCACCTTGGCTCAGCAGAATCGATGGATGTAAAAGTTTCCTTCTTCACATCCTTAACTCTCTGAGACTGGACCTGTCACCTAAAAGTTTCCCCAGTTGGACTTGTTTACCATAATTGAAATGATGGAGTGTTTGTGGTAGATATTTTGGTATCTATATTATCATTTTTTGACCCCTAGGACCTGTGAATGATTAACCAACCAAAAAGAAGGTGATAACAATGAAAACCAGCAAGTAACCCTAGTGTATGTTGATCAATTTGGGATGATGATGAAGGTTGAGGAGTTATGGAAGAATCTAACAATATAATCTTTGTAGACACCTTAGACAATATAATCTTTGGGTATTGATACGAAATCGTCTCGAATTGGACAGGATCGTCTGCGACGATCTGAGCTTGCTCCAGCTGAAGAATAACAAAGTTCCTGCAAGAAAATTCTAAAAGGGACAAAGACAAACAATAGTCTAGGATATTCTAATGCATGTAAAACTTGAAGTGCAGAAAAATTCAGCTAGGGGGATGTCAAGGGGAGGGCCTAAGATTAAATAGGCATAGGAAAGAGGTTGGGAGGTTGGAGATCATCCCAATTTGGGAGATCTCCAACGGGGGAAGTCTCTAACGACGCAGACACGCTTTTGCCCCGGTTAGAGACGCCATTGAAACAAAAGCTAATTATGAAAAATCAGTTTTGGGACAAAATCGGTTGGACGTTCTGCTCTAGACGAAATCGTCCAATCTGAGGCGATATCATCTGATCGATGACGATATCGTCCAACGGATGAAACAAACTCTAAAAATGGCGCGAAAAACGAAAAACGGGTAGCAAGCGGTTTTGGAGCGGTTTTGGGGTTAAAATTTGAATTTGAATTATTACTAAGGTAATTTTAATTATTTGCTAAGATTTACTGCGCCAATTTTAGGGTGCTACAGTAGGATCCCTTTGGATTGAGGACAAGGTAGAACTATCTTTTAGGGGAGGTCCTCTTGACTTTTAGAATTTTCCACTTTTACCTTCTTTGGTCGGCTTCCTCTTGGCCCTTGATTTCTTCTTGTCTGTTTTTATCATCATCCTTGTCCTTGAATTTATATTTGGCCTTGTCTCCTCCTTAGTGTCTTGGAGGGCCACTTGGCTCTTCAACTATTCCTGCACTCTGCTGCTGTCAAAGCCCTTGGGTATATTGGGGCTGTTTTTGGACCTCTTCATACTTTTTCCTTTGTCAATTTCTACCCTGATGGGGCTTGTTCTTTTGAGGTTGATTCCCCAGTACAAATAATCAACTTGAGGTCTCCTTTTGAAATTGATGATGGGGCAGATGGTATTGTCATGGTTGTCATTAATGCCATCATTTATTTCCAATCAAATGGTATGCAAAGGAGTTTTACAATCCAAGCCCTTATGGAAAGGTTACAGGAAGTAATACCACATATCTTCATGGAATTAACTCAGGAATTTGTCTTTGGGAAAATACAATATTGTGAAATTTTAATTCAGTATACATCATCATAGAAATATGACAAAAAAAGAGTACTTTTTCAATGGGCAATAGATAGAAAGTATTCAAACACAGACTAACCAGAGACCAAGATATTACAAAAGTTCCATTTTAACTTATCTGGAAACTTCACTACAAGGCAGTGATCTGTTCAGACAAAATTTCAGTGCCAACAAGTCTCATAGTAGTCCTTGTTGATTTAATTATTTCTACATTGTAAGTTTGCAGCCGACTTTGAACTTATGCATTTGAATTCCATAAGAACTATTGGTAGTATTAGTTTATGCATCATGCATCTAACACTGTCCAAGTATGGCCTACCTTATCTTTTTACAGCTGCATTAACATAGGGAGCTTGTATGGTGGGGCTTGAACTCAGGTCATCATCATAGTGGCCTTTTGCATTGTTACTAGATCGAGTCCCACAAGAACTATTGGTATTGTTATTATTTTATGCAACATTCACCCAACATCATCCGGGTATACCCCAACTGTGTTATTATAGCTACATTTATATAGGAAGCCTATTCAATGGGGCTGGAACACAGGTTGTCATAAGAGTGCCCTGATGCACTTTTACTAAACTGTAAGCCATTGGAATCTGACAAGATTTTTTTTCTTTTTTGAGCATATAATATTATATTTTATTTTGTAGGTAGCCTTTTAGATTCCAGGTTGTGTCTTCTGATTCTATATATAGATTTTAGGCTTAAGTTATTAAATTACATTATAGTATGTGCTTTTGTGGTGTCTTGTGAACTTGTGAATGTCATATTCTGGCATTTTCTTTTTTTGCTTAAATTGATAAGTTGCATCTCTGTAATTGTGCTAAAGTTCATGCCTTATAGTTCCCTTATGTAAACATATTGATTATAGTATCTTGGGTGGGCTGACACATAGTGGGATTCCTCTTGAATACGTTATAATATATTAAGTTTTTGAATAAAATCAGTATTTGATACCTGTAAACATTATGATTGGATTTATGCCTTTTATGAAGTATTTGTTGATATTGGCAAATCAACACTAGGCCACGAAAGTGCTATCAATTTTTGTATTTTACTAGATAGTATAACATTGTTTATATGCAGACATCATATACGAGAGGCACAGGAACATCTGGCTGTGGTACTATGATTGTTGAAAGAGAAGATTTTAAAGCTGAGGGAATGACATTTGAAATTGTTGCTCCACAGGTATGATTATACTTCTTTGGCTAATAGTTCTGTTATAATTTCTGCAAAATCAATTTATGGATTATGTGAAGTTCATTCCATCTATCAACTTGCAGTTCATATGGTCTCGGATATACATGATCTAGGTTTTTACCATTGTTCATTTTTTAGATTGTAGCTTATATTTCTTCACCTATTCAAGGTTCTTTCTTCCTTGTTACTGTCTATTGTAACATACTACATTTTCTGGTTCCATTGACCTAGTTTGTTCATCCAAGGACATGTTAATACAAGATCTTTCTTTGTTTCCTTCATTTTTCCTACTAAATCGATAGTGCAGGCCCTCCATCTATTTCTTTTAAAATATATCTAAAATATAATCAACATCATGGTTGTGTTGTGCATATCCAATTCTACTGACATGCCATTCTAAGAACAAAAAATCTCAAGTTCCACATTTAAATGTAATGTTATTTGAAAATAATGGTGAATACATGTGTTCTTTCAAAACCAAAGCCAATATTTTGTTTGTCAGTAGAACTTGTGCTCAGACGGATTGGTAGGGACTTAATTTACCATAACTTTGGTCAAAGGTTTGAAAGCCAAAGAAGTACAAAATATAGCCTATATAATATAAGACAAGTATAAACTTCCTTTGGAAATATCCTACACCAATTATGTTTGCTAGCTAGGTTGGGACATATAAACCCACCTTTTTGTCTGGTTTATAAGTTATAAGATGCAACTTCTAATCATTTCAGTATCATTGCTATGATTCTGTAGGAAAGGGTGGCAAAGAATAATCTAGTGTGATGTCTTATCAGTAGATGACTATTGGGACCAAGTAACTGCTAGATTAGGCACAATATTTGCTAGCACATAACTTTGCATTTGAACATGTGTTAGTTATGTTTTAGTCTATTTTTTCTATTCTTTAGAACAACACATGCAAAAATGTAGCAGGTGATGTTCTTTAGAGGTCTTTTCCTTTACTCCATATTTGCTTTTTTTAATTTTTAAATAAAATCCTAGTTTTGTTGAAGAAGAAAAAAGAATTAATTTGGTATTGTTCCTTGCTTGTTACTAAAGACAAATTTACCATTTTTACAATGTGAAACTTAGGTTTGCTGTGCACAAAATATCATTTAATTAATGACATTTTATAGTTGTCTTTTTAGCTTGTATTTTGTTTGTTCTTTGTGTTAGTTATGTTGGTTGTTGGTTTCTAGGTAGCTCTATTCCTATTTAATATGTAATACTTGGTTAACCTTGTTTTGCCTTGTATAAGGGTACGAGCCCTTTTAAACCTTGTTCATACTTTAATAAAAGAAAATAATAAATTCTCTAGTCATTTGCTGTGTATCCATTTTTTGTTTTTGTGAGAAGCTATGCTTACTATTAAAAGAATCTCTCTCATTTTTGTTTTTATTTTTCTTTGGGTAGGAGGTGTTGTTGATTGAGAATAAAAATAATATTATATTATCAAAACTTAAGTATATGTGTTATAGTTTATTCTTCTTGATCTTCCATATTTCTAGAAGCATATAGCAATCAAAGTGTTAAAGAAAAATATACAACAAAGTGAGCTTCAAAGGCCTCTGATATATCAAGGTCAATTAAAGTATTTATAGACAGTTCTATGATTTTTGTCAGTATAAGTGGAAAGAAAATTGTATACTTACTAATAACATCATAGGTAAACTAATAAACTGATTTCCATCCAATTCCAAACCGGTCTCTAATAGATCAAAGACAAAATGGTTGTATCTTCCCTGAAGTTAGTCTTCCATATGCAGTGAGAGGGATTTAGAGTATCTCCACCAAAACAAACAATGCCAATAAAGGAGCGTCACATTTTCTAGGGAAGTAGTACACGGTCACCCTCCAAGATCAATCACAACATGTGTGCAACCATGAAAAACCACACATTGAATTCAAGGGAAGAAGAAGCCTCTTTGACCTGGCCAATTTCCTACTGGGGATCAACGACATTGGAGAGGCACACTGACAACAATTCTTTCCCTCAATATTTTTTTATTCTCCTTATTACAATCAGTCATTATTCACAATATCCTTCAGTATATTGAAAATATCAGGTATTGATTACCATGTACACCAGCTTGGATTGTCCCAAGTGACTTCATGGAGCTCCGTTCAACCCTACTCATTTTGGCAATCGCAATTCAAGATTCCAACACCCAAATTTTATTTCCTTTATGTTATTCTCATTGTCAATTCCTTTAACATATGGAAGTGAGCATTTTCAACTTCTTAGAGCTTCTTCAACAGTTGATTTTGTATGATATTTTCTTAGTTCATTAGTCTGTGTAATTTTCAAACACCAGCTAGGAGAAAGTATGCAAGTGCTCTCACAAGGACAAAGTGTTCGTTCAATTTCCAAGTGCTTTCACACTAGCATATATTGGTCCAATCCTTTAGTGACCTCATGAAACTTGATTAAGCCATATCCATCTTGGCAACTTTGACTTGGGCTTCTAGCTTATCGTTAGCAAATTTCAGGTTAATAGTTGTAGTGGCTTTGGTAAAATAGTTGCATGCCAGATCCTTCCCTCCACTTTCAAAGATAACATCAAGCCTTGACTTCTTCTAGATGGGTTCTAATATGTTGAGCATCCACCTTTCCAAAAAAGCTTCTTGCTTCTTTGTAACTCCCTTGTAAAGAAAGAAAGGAAGAACAAAATTATATTAATGTACTCAAATGACAAATGAGGTCAATGGAACTTGAGAGTTGCACAATTGCCAAAGTACTTTTGATACAAACTGCTTAAAGGTTTCGTTGACTGTTGTGTACTTAAAGAGAGACATTGTTTAAATCCTCTCTAGAATTTTTTTTTTAACTCCATGAGTTTACATCCACAATAAGTAAATACAAAAACTAGGGTTTTACAAAAATATATATCTCCTAACTAAAATTCCACATAGACAATTAGACTCCAAAAAACAACAAATAATTTCCTTACCCTAATTGACAGTTATCTCAAATTTTGTTTTTTGGAAAAATCGTGGTTTGAAAAATCACTATTGCCCTTATTTTGGAAAGTCACAGGGTCGTATCTTCCTCAATACTTGCCCTTCATATGACCACTTGTTTTAATGATTTTCAAATTTTGAACAAAATGGCACAAGAATCGTATGAATCAGACAATTTTACACAAAGATATGGCTCTCGATAAATGAGACATTTTTTGGAAAAAAATATGCCAAAATTTTGCAGTCCACAAAACAATTCCCACTTTGCAAGAATTATTGCTTTAATACCACTTGTTAAAAACCTTTATTCTCATTAATAGAAATCATTCACCATTATGTAGATATATCAAACTATTTATCTATAAATAATAATCTATAGTTACAATCCACACAATAAAATAGAAAGATAATTGCTTTTAATTAGGGCAACACAAATGTTATTCTTTAAGGAAGAAACCACTCCATTATATCTCTCAAAATGAGATCCACTCCATGTTACAAGAAAATACAAGATACAATTTTATTGATTACAATGACAATCTCTCTTTTTTATACACCCATATTTTATTTGTACTTTGAGGACTCGACTACTAAACCCTCATCCCACTCATTATTATAATATAATATAAATATATAATCAACCCTGAATTATGTGTGGCCCATGCCAACTATCCATAACATCGATATACAATATAATATCATATCCCCATATACCTATTCCTAGGTTTATAGCATATATTAGGGAACAATAGGACTAATAGTTCAAAATATCAAAGTATAACAGTAGAAGGATAGAACCAACAATGCAGTTATGGATATTCAAGTGGCACAATAGCAACTTGGTGTCATCGAAGATCACTTTAGTTGTTAGCATTGCTTAGAACATATTATTTAATTTTTCCCCATGTTTCGAGGACAAAAAATTTGTAAGGACAGTGGAATGCTATGGACCTAGGAATAGGTATATGGGGATTTGATATTTTATTATATATTGGTATTATGGGTAGTTGGCATGGGTATTATATATGAGATCCTCATCTATGTCTGAAGACTTATGGGCGTAGTCCAGGCTAGCATAAATATAATTGGTTTTATTTGGGGGATTCCAAGCGGAACCACTGTTCCCACTGATGGTCTTGGGTCCTTTGGTCGCCCCATATATTGTGCAGACTTAATGATGGGCGTGAATGTTATGTTCTACACAAGGTATTCTCCTATCCCTGTACTTGCCAAATGTATATTTATTTGTGAGGTTGATGACCCCACATATGACATTAGCGAAGTGGGACGGTAATCACTATCTTCATCGTGATCCTAAAGATCCTCTTCTTCCATAGGATTTGGTGTTTATGCAATGGCTATAGTTAGCGCTTCCTTAAGTTTTCTTTCCTCAACCATAGGTCCCTTCAACTTTTGATTTTGTTTCTTTTTGGACATTGATGGTTGATTAGAAGCATTGGCTTCTTTGTGCTCAAGATTGGGTGTTGATGTCCATGGGTCTTTTCTTACCCCCTTGTCTTTGTTATCCAATCATGTGGTTGGAGATGAAAGTTATACACATAGGTGAGTGGAAGGAATTACGAATTCTCTTGGAAGGTCTACCCGATGGACGTACTTAAATGGCTCTTCATCAGCCAGAACCATATAGACTTTGCCTTCGTGCACATACTTAACACATTGGTGTAAAATTGAGGGTACACACTTCATTTCCCTTATCCAAGGCCGCCCTAGGAGGATATTGTATTGCATGGACCCATATAAAACATGACACATCACGGGGATGGTCTTGTGCCCCACCTTAATGGGTAGGACTATCGTTCCTATAGTAGTGCATAGAGCATCATTAAAAGCTCTCAATGTGTAGGCTCTTGGAACGATATTAGATTTGGGGATCTTAAGGTTCCCAATGGCGGTTGTGGTGATGATGTTGATTGATGAACCTGTATCGATGAAGACCCGCTTAAAAGGTAAATCGTTGATGGATGCAACAATGTGCAACAGGGAGTATGTTAAGGTAATGGATACTGCCTTAAGATCATAATCATAAAATCGGATTATAGGCTCCTGACATTCTTGTACATGTCCCACAAAATAGGTGAATGCATTTGGATCTTGTGGTGGGAGCTCAATTGACCTTAAAATTTCTACCAGGGTTCTCCTATTCTTTGGAGACTATTGTATGAGCTCATATATGGATAGCTTAGCTAGGGTCATTTGTAAATTTTTCTCAAGTCTACTCTAGATAGTTACCACAGGTTGAGTTGGTGGTCCTGGAGGATTATTCTGCCCCTGCCTCTGCCTAGGCGTAGCGGGGTTGTTTGTAGGAGGTTGCGGTTGACCATACCGTCTACGCCTGGTGGCTATGTTAACAATTTCCACCATTTCGACACACCCATGGATAGGCGTATCTATTTGGGCTTGGTTGACTTGGGTGGCTTGCTCTCTAAGGACCTCATGGTTGGGTAACGGGTTTTTGTAAATGCCCATATCTCAGTTATCATGAGCCAATGGATTGTCGACTTTAAGTTCTCTTGCCAAAATCATATTTTGTACTTGATGCTTGAAGCCATTACAGACTTCGATATTATGCCCCAATATCCTGTGATATAGATAACATTGATCTTCCCTATATCTTTCTGGCTTAGGATGGTTGGGATATATAAGAGGTATATCAGGGAATCTAATCTTTCCCGCCTCGTTTAATTGATTAAAGATGGATTGCATTGATTCTGTCAATGGTCTAAAATAGTGAGGGGGATTCCGATATTTATTTCACCCCTGATTATTCTTTTGATCATAATTGGTTGGTGGGGGATGTGCTTGATAATTTTGCGGTTGTTTTACACCTCCACCCTTAGGTGTAGCCAATACGACTTGATTTATTGGAGCAAGGTTGCCCTGCTTTTATTTATATCTGTCATTTTTACCATTTTTGTTCCACTCCTTCTTGGCTCGAAGCTTAATGGTTCCCTCATCTACTTTGATGTCCTCAATGAGTTTGGATTACGCCAAAGCTTCCTCAAATGAAGGATATGGCTAAAGTTGTAATAGGAGGGAGATGTGTTTGGAACAACTCTTTGCAAACATCCAGACAATCTCTTCTGTGGGTATGGAGAATGATAATTTTGCCATGATTTTTCTCCACCTATTCCCGTAATCCATTACTGGCTCATCATCATACTATTTTAGATTGGCGAGGTCTGATAGGCTTACTTTCTTCTTATCACCAAAGGAGAAACGCTTTAAGAAAGTGTTCACTAGTTGTTCAAAATTGGATATGCTATATCTGGGCAATTGGTTAAACCATTGGGTGGTTGTGCCTGAAAAGGTCATTATGAATGTTCTTAGCATAAGAGCATCATTGTCTTCAAGATGAAAACATGTGTTGATAAAGTTTGTTACATGCTCTTGTGCGTCCTCTTCACCTTTAAACTTCTCTAGCCTAGGCATATCAAAGTGCTTAGGATAGGGAGGGCTAGGAACTGATGGACACAATAATTGGTTGTGTATCTTGCTTAATGTTGGTTGGCTCCCAACGACCTCTTGTTTCTCAAAGCCTTTCATTTTTTCAGCAAGTTCTTGAAATACCTTTGATGCACAAATTTCTTCCTCTTGTAGCCCCACTCTTGGTGGAGGCAGAGGTAGCTCTGTAGCCATTTGGTTTGTTCTATTTTCTTCCCTCCTATGAGGGGACTCAGGATTGTGATCCTGGTTTGTTATGTTTACTCGTTGCCCCCCAGTTAGATTTTGTCTATGGTTTGGTGGGGGGTTTTGTTGTGGGCTGTCTTGTCTAGCGCGTCTCTCTTGAGGTGATTCAACATATCTAGTTCTTTGGTGGTCACCATCATTGGTTTATAAATTACTAAGAGCTAGTCACTCAGCTTACTCTCTTAGGCGTTGCTCATGTTGGCACAAGAGTCTCACTCTTTATTTATCTTGTTCGAGAGCTTCCACTAGCTCTCACTATTTGCGCAATACATTTTCTAACCATCTCATGTGGTCAACTTGTGTTGTCATAGAAGACTCTAATTGTCCTAACTCTGTTCTTGTGGTTTTTACCCACATATTCCTTGAAGGAGTTTTTGCAATGTCTTTGCTAGCCAGGGTGACTTGTTCTGTGTATTGTTGTATGTCTCTATGATTAGACTCCGTGTGTCTACTGTGAGGTCATCCAAAGGCACCCCTAGACTGGGAGGTATGCATAGAAGTCACTGTTTGTAAACTTCTAGATTTAGTGTTCTGTAGCTATAGTTCTTTCAGTTGACCTTTGATGAAATCTGTCCAACTCATCTAATTGTTTTGTCTTCCATGGCCGATCCCGTGGGGTGCCATTTATACCAATGAGGTCATAGTCTACTGGAATCCTTCCTCTTGTGTGAAGGATATCTTCTGTTTGGTCCCTATGACTTGATGTAGCTCTAGTTTCTTTCCCTTCAGTGGGCAGACCTGTTTCATGTGTTTCTTATGAGGCTTGAGGTGTCGCAACTGTTGTTTACCTTCTTGATGATGAAGGCTTTGTGGTGTCATGTTTTCTCCATGAGGATGGAGATGTAGCAACCTCGTCATCTCTATGTGAAGAGTGATTTTTAGAACCTTCTTTGTGTCCATGTGAGGAGGAAGCCCTTGAAGCTTCCCCTCGTCTTTGATATGTTTTTGTGTGTTTAGAGGAGGCCCTTGAGGTCTCCTCATGTCTCCTTGATGAGGATGGTTGTGAAGTTTCCTTTTGTTTACTTGACTTTGTTCCATGGTGTGGTTCCCTACTTGGAGTTTCTCGAGGAGAAGACCCAATGGTTGAGTTATTCCCCTTAGACTCGCGGAACTATGTTTCACGGTCTTATGGGTATGTCTTTCAATGTTAATGCGGCTTCGCCTAAGGGTATGAGTTGCCTTATATTCTCCTTCGGTGTCAGACCGAGTGTGTAGTGATCTCGGGACGCATGCACCACTCTACTCTCTACTTGCAATATCAATATTGAAATGAAATAAAAGACACAGAAAGCATGTAACACAAAAAATAAAAAGAGCGAATCCTTTTGTTAAAAATGAAACTCGGTTACAAGTCGGTCCCTCTTAGGGATATCCATTTTGATACAGTATGAATACAAGTGGGCAGAATGTCCCCCTTTGCAAAAGGATGGTGCGCTTTTGAAGGCTTCCCAGTTCTGCACATGGAAATGCATGAGGGCTTACAAATGCCTCCTTCTCTAGGTATGTTTCCTAGAGGGATCCCTTTGATCATCTATGTTGTTAAATTTGTCCTACTAACCTATGCCCTGTGGGGAATGAAACAACAATACACGCTTAGCTGTCCAAGATTACCTCCTTGGATGAGACTGTTAGCAATGAAATAACTTAACGGAAATATGATGAAACTACGCTATGAAATCATGTAAATCTATGCTAATTATATGAAAATATGAAGAAGCAAAATAAAAGAAATTATGTCTAAAGCCTAAGCTAAGCCTGCGGGCTACTGTCCAAGACAACGACCGCTAAGGTAAAACTTGCTCTCTTTACCCCAAAGCTATGGGTCAAAACCTATATCAAATGTTAAAATGGTGGTTGCTTTTCCCAATGTGTTGAATGTATTTCATGTGGTAAGCCCTCAAATGGGCTCCTCAATCCGGTAGAGCTTCACTACAAGAAAGCTCTCAAAGTCTCCAAGCTCTTCCTTGCATAAAACCTAGTTAAGTGCAATGTCTCTTTAAATAATCTCTAGAATCTCTCCAATGTGCAAGAAGCTCTATAAAATCACTCTTCTTGGGTCCTTGAATGTGTATAGGCTTGCTCCTTATGTAGGGTGTGAAACCCTAGGTTCATGCTAAAACCCTAGGATTGAATTCCTCATGCGCATTGGATGTTAGCATGAGAAGCTTTTGTCTTTCTTATGTTTAGAGGCCAATTTAACTGAAGTCTAAATGTGGACTTGAGTCTCCCATGTGAATTGGTCGTTAGCATGAGGAGTTTTGTCTTTGTTTATGTTTGAAGGCCAGTTAACTGAAGTCTAACTTTGGACTTGAGTCTCCCATGTGAACTGGTCATTAGCATGAGGAGTTTTGTCTTTGTCTATGTTTGAAGGCCAGTTAACTGAAGTCTAACTATGGACTTGAGTCTCCCATGTGAACTGGTTGTGAGGGGGAATGCGAAGTTGTCCTCGCTCACTTTATTGCATGCAAACTGCCACTTTCGCCCCTGATTAGGCTTATTTGTCGGTAAAATTCTTCTTATGGTTTAGATGCTATCGTCTGTAGCGGCTAAGATTTGGTCGCTATCGTCTGCAGCGGTTAAGGTATGGTCGCTCTCAACTTGAGCGGCCAGGATCCAACCACTCTGGTTTATAGTGGCTAAGCTTGGATGGGTTAAAACTGCCATTTTGAGTGGTTAGGACCATTGATTACTCTTGTAAAGATCTAAAATTGGACATTTGGTCTTTAGATGTGCTCATATGAGTAGTATCTTAAACATGACACATTTTAGGTGTCTACACAAATATCTTAGCCAAATGAGCCTTAATATCAATGAATTTCTTTATGTTGGGGCCTGCAACTAGCATATCATCAACATACAACAACAAAATTATAAATCTGCCATCATTAAACCTCTTATATTGTGCACAATGGTCAACTTCACTCCTACTGAAACCTTGCCTCTTCATGAAGCTATCAAATTTTTTGTACCACATCCTTGGCACCTGTTTCAACCCATACAGGGATTTCTTTAGTCTGCAAACCAAATGCTTTTCACCTCTTTCTTCATAGTCCTTAGGTTGATCCATATAAATCTCCTCCTCAAGGTCACCATGCAGGAAAGTAGTCTTTAAATCAAACTACTCCAGTTATAAATCCTGTTTTGCTACAAGTGCAAGTAAAACTCTAACAATAGTCATCTTTACAATTGGATAATTTTTTTATTAAAGTCTATTTCTGACTTTTACACATAGCCTTTAGCAACCAAGCGAGCTTTATAGCGTTCCAACAACCCATCATTGTTTTTATTTACTTTGTAAACCCACTTGTTTCCAATAGCCTTTCTTCCAGGTGGGAGATCCACAGGTTCCCATGTTTTAGTCTTGGGAAGTGCCTCGATTTTCTCCTCCATGGATTTCCTCCACTTTTTTGCATTCTCAGACTCTAGCTTCCTAAAATGAACTAGGCTCACAATCATCAGTTAACAAAGCAAAAGAGGACTGATAAACATGAGAATACCTTTCTGGACACTTTTGTGGACACGTAGATCTTCTAACCTAATGATCTGTTGATTTTGGCTCTTGGTCTTGTGACTGTTGTGGTGGCTCTACTTGTTGTTCTGTATGCTGGTAAAAAAATTTAGCATGCTGATTTTCATTTTCATCTTCGTTCATGTCTAGTTCAATTGTTACAACATTAGGTGTTTGTTGTACCTTCTTCCTTTGCATGGATTTTTCATAAAAAATAACATCTCGGCTAATAATTACCTTGTGGGTAGTAGGATCCCACAATCTATACCCCTTTACTACATCTCCATAGCCGAGAAAAACACATTTGCTTGACTTTGGGTCAAGTTTGGACCTTTTTTCTTTAGGCACATGGGCAAATGCATCACAACCAAAGGTACGCAAATGAGAGTAATAAAATGGCTTACCACACCAAACCTCCTCTGGAATCTATCCATCCAATGCAGTTGTAGGTGACTTGTTAATGAGGTAAACGATTGTATTAATAGCCTCTGCCCAAAACCTTTTATCCAACATGGATGCACTGAGCATGCTTCTTGCACGTTCCATGATTATGCGATTCATTTTCTTAGCCACACCATTTTATTATGGAGTATATGGTACAATATTTTGGTGCTTAATTCCTTCCTACGTACAAAATTTATCAAATTCCTTGGAGCAATATTCACCCCCATTATCTGACCTAAGACATAAAACGGACTTGCCCAAAATTTTCTCTACTTGATTTTTGAACTCTTTAAATTTTTGCAAAGCTTCCGACTTCTTCTTTAGAAAATAAACCCACACTCTTCTAGAATAATCATCTATAAAAGTCAAAAAATGGATGGCACCATTTAAGGATTGAGTGGGGACTGGCCCAAATATATCCGAATGTATAAGTTACAAAAAATCAAAACTCTTACCAAGGCTTGCAGTAAACCGAACCCTATTTTGTTTACCAAAAATACAATGCTCACACAAGTCTAAATTGCAAGACTTAATCCTAGAAAGCATACCTCTTTCATGCAGAATTTTCAGACCTTTTTCACTCATATGGCCTAGGCATTGATGCCATAGCATTACTGCATCCTAAAATGAAGTTGTTACTACTACATGGTTTGTCACCGTATCACCACATAAATGATATAGGGTCCCATAAGATTCTCCCTTTGCTACTACAATAGCACCTCTGGGAATTTTGCAATAGTTGTTACTAAAAGTGATAGAATACCCTAGCTTATCCATCATCTTAATTGAGAGTAAATTCTTTCACAAATATGGCACATGTCGTACATCACATAACATCCTTTCTCTACCATCATCCAACCTGATCCTTATGTCCCCTATTCCCATAATTTCTAAAGGGTGATCATCACCCAAGTAGACCTTCCCGCCACTATATGGATGATATTTGTTAAACTAGTCTCTATGAGGAGACATGTGGAAAGATGCACCCAAGTCCAAAACCCAGGTATATAAAACAGATTTGCTATTGCTGATACAGAAAGCCTCACATGTTGTCATCTCTCTATAATTTACTGTATTGGCCTCAAATAATGGCTGAAATTGCTCTTTCACCATTTTTACTTTTTTTAACTACCAACAATCCTTCTTTGAGTGCCCTGGCTTTCCACAATGCCAACACTTCCCTAGATTATGTCCTTTAGACTTAGATCTGGAATGTGATATTTGTTGACTCTTCTTAAAATGTCGAACTCTTAGAGCTAGGGATTCATTGGTTGAGGGTTTCAAAGATGTTTTCTGCCTCAACTCTTCTGCCAACAAAGTGGCTACCACATCATCAAAAGTTAGAGCTCCTGATGATGAATTGCTAATGGTCATCACCAAATGATACCAAGTCTCCGGGAGGGAACAAAGTAGGGTGATACATCTGTCCTCATCCTCCATCTTCACATTAACTAAAACCAATTTATTGATAAGGGTATTAAACTCATTCAAGTGATTTGCCATAGATGAACCCTCCTTCATCCTTAGGTTGTAAAGTTAATTTTTTAGAAAAACCTTATTTGTTGCAGATTTAATCTCATACAACTTTTCAAACTTCTTCCAAAGGGCTTCCACGGTCTTTTCTTCAACAAAATTGAACAAGACAGAGTCTTCAGAAACTACCTTTCTATCCAGTGTTGCCCACTCCTCATCTTTCATGCTACTTGGTTTACTCACGACCCCTTTCAAGGCTAAGCCTTGGTCATTTTGAACCAACAAATCCTCCACCTTCATCTTCCATAGGGTGAAGTTCTTGCCATCAAACTTTTCAATATCAAACTTGGTTACACTTCTAGTCATTGTTGCAGCTCCCACTCACACAAAACCCTAGGCTCTAATACCAGATGTTAGAAAAAATAGCAAAATTTTGTGCAAGCAGAAAACACATTAACATAGAAAAAATAGTAACACAAATTTTACATGGAAAACTTGCAATGTGTAGGAAAAACCATGGGGCAATGGCAACTTGATATTTTATTGGTTTCGAAAGAAATTACATTCAATCAACATTTACATGCAAGGGGTCATTCCCCTTTTATAGAAAAAATAAATTATTTGTTTCCTCTCCCAAAGGAAGACTCCAAAAACTGTATGTTTCCTCTTCCAAAGGAAGAGTCCTAAAAACTGTATGTTTCCTCTTTAAAAAGAAGAGTCCAAAAAATTGTTTGTTTCCTCTTCGAAAGGAAGAGTCCAAAAAACTATTTGTTTCCTCTCCCAAAGGAAGACTACAAAATATTGTTTGTTTCCTCTTTATAAGCTGCACCACCATGCACCTCTCTATTGAATAACATTGGAGATCTGGATATTGACTTCACCTCCTAACATATCTGTTAGTTGGAGTAAGCAAATTTTTTGCTATTTTGGGGTCTAATTGCCTATATATATATTTGTAAAATCCTAGTTTTTGTCTTTACTTACTATGAATGTAAACTCACAGAGTCACAAATTATTTTTGGAGAGGATGATATTGATGTTCGAGAATGGTGGATGAAGTTTAGATCTCTATATTTTAATAACCAACTTTGGAAATGTTACCTTTACAATATTTTAAAAGGGGAAGTTTATCTTTGTTTGGGAAGTTTTATTGGGATGAAATGGAGCACGCATTCTTGAGTTAGTGGGACCCTTATAAAAAGATAGCTAATTTGAAGGTCATCACCATCAAGGGATATTAAGAAGAAATAAAAAGACTTTAGAGGGAACAAAAATAAATGAATAGAGGGAAATGATAGAAGAAAAAAATATAGATGTCAATGTATAGATTGAAGGAACTACAACTTTGGTGTTAGATAGGCCAAACGATGATCAAAAGGATTTATTAAATCTCAAAATTCTATTTTGCAGGTTCATGGTTGCATTCGGAATAAAAATGTCATTATTTCTATATCCTAATAGCAAGTATAATTTCATTAATATTACTTTGGCTAAGAGGTTGCAGGTTCAAGCAACAAAAATTAAGGACATAAGAATTGAGAGTGAGAATGTTTAGATTTTTATAGATTTGAAGATCATCATGGATACATATGTTTTACATTCAGACTTTCATGCTATTGAGATAGATGATATTGATTATTTTGGGTTATCCTTGGTTGGATTCTTTGGGTAGTATTAACATTAATGTGCAAAAGTAGTTTTTGAATTTATGGTATAGGAAAAAGAAGATAATATTGTAGGATATTTCTCATCTTAAGAAGCAAGGATCCAAGGAGAAGCAAGAAGTAGTTATTTTTGGGGAATATGTTAAGGAACCAATAGAAGAATCAAAATTCAAAGCTACAGTAGGAGTAGTAGCATATGGTCCATGGAAGAAGCAACAACAAAGTCCAAGAAAGCTTTGTTAGAAGTGCACAAGGATGCACCAAAATAAGGGCATAAGAGAGAAGAGCTTGAAGAAGAATTTAAAATAGAGAAACAAAATGTTGAAGAATCAAAAGAAACAAAGTGTCAGGTTTCGATTGTACCATATTTCCATTGACACCACCCTAAGTGGCAACAATATTGAAGGCATGGCTGAGGATGCCAATATTATTATGGATCTACATGGAGGCAAAAAGGCATCAAGTTTGGCAGTTTTGGCCAAAAAACATTGTGATTCTGGATTTCAAAGGGGTGCAAAAACATTAGGGAATAATATGACCAATTGTTTGAAATATCAAAGTAGAGTAGCAAAAGGATGGAGGTGACAATGCAGTTATGGATTTTCAAGTGGCACAATGGTAGCTTGGCATCACTGAAAACCCCCCCCCACCAAAAAAAAACAAGGAGGGAGGGAGAAAAAAATAGGCACCAATTTTTAATATTTATAAAAAAAAAAAATGTTAACCTCACGGAAAATAAGGGGGGGATGGAGCTAGGAATATATATGTGGGGATATGATATTATATTGTATATAGGTATTATGGATAGTTGGCATGGGCCACATATAACCTAGGGTTGGTTATATTATTATATTACAATAATGAGTGGGATGAGGGTCTAGTAGTTGGGTCCCCAAAGTTGAAATAGAATATGGGTATATAAATAATAGAGTTGTCGTTGTAATGAATCAAAACCATATCGAGTATTCTCTTGTAAGAGTCTTGCCTCGTGGAGCAAATATCATTTGGAGAAATATTATGGAATGGTTTCTTCCATGAGGAATAACATTGGTGTTACCCTACTTGAAGGGTATTATGAATTATCTATCTCTGTTTTATTGTGTGGATTGTTATTGTGGATAATTATTTGTGGATGAATGAGTTGATATTCTTGCACAATGGTGAGATATTTATGGTAATGATAATAAATATTCTTAATAGGGACACTATTTATATCGATAAAAACAAAGAAATTTATGCAAAGGAGGTTGCAAATATTGGGTTCCACACTTAAAGTAAGGATATCACTTCAATACTCTTCCCTATATTATGGCAGTTATTTTTATTTTTTGCAACACTAACATAGGTTATGACATATGGAGGCTAAAGTATGTACAAGTAAAAATCATAAATGCAACCATCTTGGGCACCTGACTCAAGCATCACACCATGTCATCAAGTGAAGGATCTGAAGTTTTCCCTTCCTAGCAATCATTCCCTTATATATGGTTACTCCATTAGAGGGTACAAATTTCACTTATCTCACAAGGAAGAGTTGGAAATGTTAACTTTGGTTTCTTCTTTATTCCTCACAATTTCAATACTAACCAGAACCATAAACCTAAAAAAGAAAAGGTGAAATCTTGACTCCTTCCAATCAACAATGAGGATATTTATGGCCTTGAGCACATATGACTCAAGAAACATTCCTTGTCATAAAGTAGAGGATCTAAATTTTTCCCTTCCTAACAATCATTCCCTTCTATATGATTGACCCATCCATCGCAAAAAACAAGAAAATATTAGAGAGTACAAATCTCACTTATCTCGATATGACTATCTTCTAAAACCAAGGAATTTGAGATAAGGGAATACAATAAATTCCCCCAAGGTTAACAATGCCACAAGGGAGAGTTGGAAATGTTTACTTTGTTGTCTTCTTTATTCCTCACAATTTCAATACTAACCAAAACCATATATCTTAAAAAGAGAAGGTAAAATCTTGACCTCTTCGAATTAGCAATGATGATCTTTATGAGGAATCCTATCAGTGAGGATTGAGCTTCATTCTGGGCTATAATCTTACAATCAAGGGTATTAATTTCCTTATAAAATTTCCATTCTCCAGGACTCAGTCAACCCACAAATTATTTACACTATTGGATGTTTACTACTTTTTTCTTTGAGATAGGGATTTAATATTTGAAAATTTGTTTCCTCTATGAGGTAGTTGATTTTATAATTCAAAGTTATCCAAAGACCTGTACAAATTCCAATGTCTCCCACATTATGATTAGATTGGGTACTCAACCACTCCATAAAACAGAGTGTTGATATATGCACATATGATTTCTATAAACTCCCTTTACCTCGGTAACCCTCGTATTACCCTTAAAAAAGTTCCATCTGAATTGAGTTTTCAACATGAGCTAGGGAGTGGGAGGAAGTCATGTTCCTAGCCAATTTATCTCTTCTCATCACTAGGGTTCTTAGCCATCTCATCATTGGGGGATCTAGATAGGGTGAGATAGTCCCATATTTTTGACAAAGGGAGACTCGAGCTGGTGCTGACTGTTATTGCCTTGCAAGGATGGACAAGTTTCCCTTAAATTGTTAAGAATTCAACCATGTTCCTGATAAACCAATCTTTGAGATCCTCAGATATGCCACTAAATATCTGGGGGTAAGTTGCCAAGTTTCCTATATTTTAGGTGCTGAGAAAGGAGATTTCTTCCATCCTTGCCCTTGTTCAGTGATAAAGAGAAGGATTGCATGAAGCTTAAAGAATTTATACTAGATTTGCTGCCAAACAAATATGATGAAGGGACATGACATGAAAAATGATGATTTCTCGGGTTGAGAAATTAATGAGGTTTTCTTGTAATTTTTACAATTAATCAACAATTTTCCTACTATGACAACACCTTTCTCTAGATAAGGCATCTAAAACAACATTTTAAGTGAAAATATCAGGAGCATATCCTCATTTCAACATTTTGTATATTTTCATATGCTTTAATCAACATATAAACAAAATTCATAGGCTTATGTAGTATTTTTATCTTAGGACTGATACCAAGTTGTTAAATGTGATGTCATCAAAGCTAACATCCAATGGATTTCCTTTCATAAAATACTACCACCTAGTTTTGGACAACAAACATTAGTCTTCATCTGACCAAATCACTCCTATGCACTCTTTTCTCTAACCACTTTACCAAAAGTAGATATTAAAATTTTCTATGTAAACACATTAGTCTATATTCTTTTATTTGTCATCCATTAATAAGTAACTTCATCATAGAGCCCAGGTGCACGGTTAGCTAAAATGAGTGTATGGTCACAATATTTGGTTTGACACTCCAAGTATATTAGTTTATATAATTTCAAAACTAGTAGGCATGATAGAGAAAACAAAGCACATCACATATCAATTAATTAACTAAATTCAAAGCAATGCACTCTTATGAATATATGGGAAGAATTTTTTAAGATATCAATAGAAGTAATAATCCATACTAGGAATACTTTCTTATCATAGTAATCTTTTCAGCAAAATTATAAGAAATAACACAACTTTCACTTAAACTATGGCCACACTAATTTCAACTTGAATAATATTCACTCTCAAAATTATGAACTTGGTTAATGTGATGATTCAAGTCTAGTGGCATATTCCATGATTGGAATTTCGTTCACATTAATACCTATTTATCTATCTATCTAAATTGTATGCATCCAATAGATATAAATGAACATGTGAAAAATTTATATTGTCATAGCTCACACAAGAATGAACACTATAAATAAAAATTTAATTAAAAGTATGTTAATCAAAGGAGAACAAATATTAAAGTGGAAAGAAATTCCATTATAGGAATATACCATTGGAAACAAGAGCTTGTATACAACATGTTTAGTATCCAGTGGATACAATAGGTAAGACCAAAGCGATGTTGGAATATACATCCATTCAGATAAGCAGTGTGTTCTTGGTTAGAAAGGAAATAATGAGATATACTGGAATATTAGAATACTATATTACTATGTATAGTAACAAGTGGATAAACTAGGTGAGACAAAAGCAAATGTTGGAATATGCATCCATTCAGATAAGCAGTATATTCCTCAAAATCTTCTTGCTTAGATAACAACAAAGAGTCCTCCACTGTACTATTAGATGCTATCACAACCCAGCTCTACTACCGGTTGTCCAATACATAAAATAATTTTTTTTACGAGAGCGTATATAGATATTACATGTATTCATGGATTTATCCATCTAGAAAAAATAGTATATGGCATAATTCTTTCACACTTCAAGAATAATCACCACTATAGCTGGTGTCTTAAGTGCTCGGGACTGACCAGTTTCCCACAAGAGTTTGCAAAAAGGATCTACTCTCCACTTGAGTTTTACTTGATCCTAGCATGGGGTTGTCCTTTCAGGGCCCATATCACCTAAAAGGGTGAACGCTGAGTTTCCCCACCCAAAGCAAGAAGATTCACAATCCATTTTACTACTTGTGGCGGTTCTAAGCCAGGTTGCTTTGGATTTAGCATTTTTATGCCAATGCCTAGTCATAACCTTCCTCTAAGGTATGGCCAGGGTCCACCATCACATGGCTTCACGAATCAAATTTCTCTCTCCCCACCTTGGTTGATGGTAATGTTGCCCATACCATCTATCGTTGGATGTCCAAACCTCATGGTTAACCCCTTAACCATGGCATAAGTTGGTTCTTCCTCAACCGAAGTGGAATAGTGAGCATCCTCACATACTAGTTGATTGTCATCCTAGGGTGACATCTCATACCGCCATCCTTACTCTCAACAGCCATGGACCCCTACCTTATAAGTTGGATAACAGATAACACCACTTATGTTAGTCACCACCATAACTAACAAATATGGGTAAATAGCCCTACTCGGCAAATTTCTCTTAGCCCTTGCTTGACATTATGTTACAAAATTGGACAAGTAGCCATGCTTGGTACTTTACTTTTAGCCCTTCCTTGGTGTAGTGACATTCATGCCCTCGTTATTGTTTTAGACATTCTTTACATTACAGTTTAAACAGTCCAAATATGGGTTTAAAATTTTGGAATGCATGAGTACTTTTTGTATAAGACAATATTGCCAAAATTAAAATTAAAATTTACCATTAAAAATTCTGCTTAAACCTTTTTTCATTCCTACTTCTAGAATCTTATTTAAATTCAACCTTCGTAAAGAAAAACTTCTTATAAAATGTTTAATAATCCATAAATAATAAAAACAAGAACAACTTAACTATTTTAAAGCTTTAATTTTAGAAAGCCCTCATAAACAATAATACACATATAAAAAAATGTACAAACCATACTACCATAAAGCTATCTTAATAAATCCATTCACATATTTATAGAATTGATAAGTCTTCAGTTTTATTTTCCAAATATAACATGCACGATTTCATTGAATAACAACAAGAACATCCAACAATTTCATTCTTAAAGCTCTTATACCAATATATATAACTTAAGAAAAATGTGTTTCTTTCAAGGAATACAAGACTTGAATTCAGTTCAGACTACGTAATTTGTAAAACACGTTCTGGGCTATCTCTAATTTTAATGTATGGCTCAAATATTTTGTTTTCACTATCTAAATACATTTTCTATCGCCTAATATTTCTCATGCAATGAAACATGTGAATAGTTTTAAAACGTTATTCAAATTTCGTGAATAAAGATGGGCTAGCCCTCCTATGGGTACAACAACACAAACAATTGAACGTTTTTTTTCCAAACCATCTCTTGCTGGCGGCGTATTTATGAAATTGCTTGGCATACCTAAAAATAAAATTCTATTACAAACTTGCCATGTCTCATAATATGATGGAGGTCATTTTCTAATTAATTAAAATTCAATAGCAATTCAATATTTTGGCAAACAAGAATTACAACATCCATTTAAAATAAACATTCAAGCCATAAGCAACGATGAACTTGGTCTGGTTCAAGCTAACAACACAACATATTTTCATTTTCTAACTTTGGTTTCCTAGAGCCAAGTATAATAAAATGCAAGTCTTTTTAATGCCCATAATCGAGGTATCTTACAAATAGGACATGATGTACAACACATATCAACATCAACCAGTGATATTCTGAACAAAATATCTCTACAATTTACTTCGGAGTCGGCTCATAGATGATGTGGCTTCGAAACACACCCACACATCCTTTACTTGATATTATTGGTAGCGTATTTCCCTAGCCCCCACACATAGACTAATAGAAAAGGAGGTTTTAAGATCTTAAGGATGCTAAAGGGCCAGCTTGGCCCATATGCGGCTATATGATAACAACTAAGCATGTAGTAATAATGGTCTTTATATGCAGTCTAAATTACAGTCTCAACCAATATAACATAAAATATATCACAACGTCCTCCAAGACATAGTCTAGCTTCTTTTCACAAGCAATCCTTTTTATTTAAAAAATATAAATTCATGAACACACACACTAAAGCATACAACTTAACATCAATATTTTAAAACCATAAATTTGAAATTCAGCATTCAAGATTCTATTAACGAATCATCATCCAAATTCTTTGTTTTCAAAACACTGTCAAATTCTAAATGTCTACAAGAACATCTTAACATAATATTTCTTTAATAAAATATAAAAACCAACACTCATTACATTCTTCACAATAGGCCCTGACTTGATAAAGGTTGCGGCTTGTTGTCCAACCAATCCAACACTCTTCGCAACGCTTGGAAAGGACGTCAAAAACCTAAACTTTTGACAATATAAACGTCTTTTGAACACCACACATTGGAGTCTCCTGGAAACATACACATACTACTTTTTAACCCATCCTTCCCATATTTTATAAAGGAATACGCGAGATGACAGGGTGCCACCAATCAACTTTTGTTTTGCCAAATATTTCTTTTAAACATGGCCAAGTGGTAAAGCTCCCCTCTTTCGAGTGGATGGGAAAAGTAATTTGTTATTATTAATATATATTTTTAAACATAGTCTTGTTCGAAATCCCTCATTCCCATTATATATATATATATATATATATATATATATATATATATATTATTTTGTTTGTTTATAATATATAGTTTAAGCTTGCTTTATATTCTCCCTTATTAATGTTCTAATTTTATAATCTATATTATTTAATATATTCTTATATCACACACACACATCTCCTTTAATATGTATTATGCCTATAATATTTAAAACTTCGGTAAAAAGCAATAAGTTCTTTAAATAAGAGTAGCAATTCTTTTTTTTTTTAATTGTTATTTTAATATTTTATTATTCCAAATTAATATATCTATTTTTATTTTATTATATATTATTTATTATTATTTTTTCCTTAATATTACAAAGAAAATTGATATCTTTATGCGATATGTAAGGCAATAACAAACAATCTTGTGATAGAAGTCATGCACAAAATTCAATTATGCATAAACTCTAAATGTAATGACAGGCAGAATGCAATGCATATGCAAAATCCTATGGTGGGCTTCCATGTACCCACGGGCCAAGGTGCACGAGGCACAACATCATATCCCACCTTACTTGACACCTCCAACCTCTGTCTCCATCAGGGATGGGTGCTCTTTATCATTTTCGTACTTATACCTGTATCTACACACAAAACTTATCATAGAATCACATTCTTCCAAGTAAAAGATATCAACAACGAGGATGTTACATACTCCCCCACTAAGAATTAACACAATCCCTATGTTAACTAGAAAATATGGATACAAATGTTTATAATATCTAACAACATCAACACAAAACAACATTGGTTCATAGTTATATGAGTATATAACAAAATACAATAAACATATTAAACATAGCAAATTTTCAAATCTCATTATGCCAAACATATAACAAAATATCCTTTCATATTTAAATATAGTAATTATATTTTAGTTATCAATTTTCAAATAAGTAGGGAAATTGATTTCTCATGGCAGTAACATCCTCCTAGGTGGCATTTTTCTTAGAGTAATGATCCCACTGGATCCTACACTGCTCCACAGTCCTTTTTCTCAATTTTTTGGTTATGTACCCCAAAATATTAACTGGCCGAACTTCAATGAGTTGCAGGTCCGACATTTGCAAATGAGACACATCCAAGACATCAGAAGGATCAACTATATATTTACGAATAAGGGATACATGAAAAACACTGTGGATTTTTGAAAGGTTTGTTGGCAGTGCGAGGTGGTAGGCAACAAGACTGATTTTGGCAACAATGTCAAAAGGACCAACAAATCTAGGGCTCAATTTGATGGATTTCATGGAAATTTGGGTTGGTTTGACGCTTAAGAAGACTTTGTCACCCACATCAAATTCTCGAGGTGTCCTTTTAAGATCGACATAACTCTTTTGTTGATCAGTAGCTTCATGAAGTAGTTGGAGAATCTCCTTAAGTTATACTTCCATTCGTTTAACAACTTCAGGACCGATCACTTCTCAATCATCCAGATTATCCCACATTAATGGTGTCCATATAGGGCCTCAAAAGGGGCCATGCCCAACTTGGTGTGATAGCTATTTTTATAGGTAAATTCCACCAGGAAAAGATAATCTTCCCATTTACTTTGGTGATCCATACAATACATTAGTAGAATGTCTTCTAGCACTTGATTGACTCACTCGGTCTATCCATCTGTCTCGGGATGATAAGCAGTGCTAATATTGAGGTTTGTTCCCCAAGCCCAGTGCAAAGCTTACTAGAATTTAGAAGTGAATCTCGAATCTCTATCCGAGATAATTATTTCAAGAAAACCATGCAATCTTACAATTTCATGAGTAAACTTTTGCGCTATAGTTGGTGCATCATCACGGACTTTGCTTGGTATAAAATGCACTACTTTGGTTAATTTATCCACTACTACAAATATTGCATCATGTTGATTTTGTGTTTTTGGAAGGCCAAAAATAAAGTCCATGGATATCACTTGCCACTTATGTTCCAGAACATCGAACAAATGCAATTTTTTTCCAGGATGTTGATGTTCTGCCTTGACCTTCTGACACTCCAGGCATCTTGCAACATATTGAACTACATATTTTTTCATCCTTGGCCAAAAATAGTCTTTCTTTAGTTTTTCCTCATTTAATTATCCCGGGATGAGTAGAATATGGTGCATAATGAGCTTCCTGTAGGATAGTTCTTTTAAGTCCTTCATCATTAGGTACTATTACTCTATTTCAAAAATACACTATATTATGCTTGAAACTATAATCTTTGTGTCGATTTGGTTCTCGCTCAACCTTGTTACGACATATTTTATAGAACTCATCATTCTTCTGTATCTCCATGATCTGCTCCTTCAATCCATACTGGTATTTTTTAAGGGTTGCTATATGTCTTCTACTGAGAGCATCTACTAATTTATTCTCTTTTCCTTTGATATATTCAATACCAAAGTCATATTTATCCAAAAACTCCATCCATCTTCATTGTCGAGTGTTTAGTAGAGGCTGAGTAAAAATATATCTCAAAATTTGATGGTTAGTTTTAAGCTCAAAGGGCTTCCCTAACAGGTAATGCCTCCAAATTTTAAGAGCATGAACTACTACTGCCAACTCTAAATCATGTGTGGCATAGTTTATCTCATGTTTCTTGAGTTTCCTGGATTCATATGCCACTACGGCCTCATCTTGCATTAATACACCACCTAGGCCCTCCAATGAGGCATCGGTACATACTGTAAATGATTTGTTTAGGTCAAGTATTTTTAGGATAGGTGCAGTAGTCAATTTTTCCTTAAGAATTCTAAAAGCTTCTTCACACTAAGCTGTCCATTTGAATGCTTTCCCTTTTTTTTGCAGATTGGTAATGAGAAAAGCAATCTTTGAGAATCCTTTAACAAATTGTCGGTAGTACCCAACCATTCCCATAAAACTTCTTACTTCAGATACATTAGTTGGGGTTGGCCAATCTATTATGGCCTCAATATTTTTAGGATCTATGACTATTCCTTCGACTGAAATAATGTGCCCTAGATATTTGAACTTGTGATGTATAAAACTCACATTTGGATAATTTACCATATAATTGATTTTTCTTGAGAACTTCTAACACTATCCTCTGTTCATCGTGTTCTGCTCTGTTTCATGAGTATCCATAAATATTAACACTAATTGATCTAACTGTTCCAACACACTGTTCATCAGGTTCATGAATGCATCCGGATCATTGGTTAACCCAAATAGCAATATCGTGAACTCATAATGTCCATCTCGAGTTTTGAAAGCAGTCTTATAGGTATCTTCCTCCATGATTCTTAATTGGTGGTATCTCGATCTAAGATCAATCTTAGAAAATATGGTAGCCCCCCTCAATTGATCAAACAGATCATCAATTCTGGGTAAAGGATACTTATTCTTAACTTTCATCTTGTTGAGCATCCTATAGTCAATGCATAATCTCAAGGATCCATCCTTCTTCTTAACAAATAGGACTTGTGCTGCCTAGGTTGACACACTAGGCTTAATGTGCCCTTTTCCAATAGATCTTGTAGTTGGGTTTTGATTTCTTGTAACTCAAGTGGTGTCATAGATAAGGAGTTCAAACTACCAGTGTTTCTCCTGGCATAAGCTCAATTGAAAAATCAAAATCCTTTTTTGGTGGTAGACTTGACAGATCTTCTGAAAAGACATTTAAATTCATTTAATACTGGATATTATTGAAACAATGTGGAACTTGAGTCAGTTTCCTCCTTTTTGTTCAATTTAACCACATATAGTTTACATCCTTTCCTTATTGCTCTTTTGACCTGCATAGCAGTCATCAAATGGGGCTCAAGAGATGTTTGATTACAATGGATACAGATTCATCGATTAGCGTCATCCGTAAAGTCCAACCATATTTCCTCAAAGTTCAACAAAGCCTTATGAGATTTTAGCCAATCTACTCCTAAGACTATGTCAAATGCATGCAAAGGAGCCACATACAGGTGCTAGTTGATTTTTCCCTGAGGTATCTCTATTTGTGGTTCAAATAGACATTGGTTGACTAGGTAAGTTTACCCTGAGCCATACTCGACTTGCCATCCTTCTACCATAACCCCAGGTTTTATAGGTATATCCCTAAAAATACTATTTGAGATAAACTATTTGTAGCACCACTGCCAATTAAAATTTGTACATCTCTTTTTCCTAATTTTTCTTTTATTAAAAATGGGGTAGCTTGTCCCGAAAGGTTAGGGTTACCTGTAGCAGCAAAAATTTTGTGTGGTGCTTCCTCAGTGGGATTACTACGATTCGCCCTATTCGGGCATTGTCTAGCAAAATGGTCTAATGCCCCATATGCAAAGCATGCATTTGGTCCATATTTCTTTTTCTTATCACTTTCCTTATTCTGGTTACCACTTTTACTCTGCTCCTTATTGTTTTTCTTCTCTTAAAAATTCCTTCGGTTTGGCTATCCCTGGTGCCCTTGGTATTTACCCTTGTTTTTGTTATCATTTCTATTTCACCCTCCATATTTGAATTTCTTATACTATTATTTGCCTCTATACTACTCGGGGTACATTATTTTCCTTGAATTTTCTTTTTCAACTTGCTAATAGTAAGCTTTAACTTCATTTTGGCTTGACTCTTCATATCGGGCAGCGTCGTAAGCAATTGATAAAGTTTGAGGTACTTTTAATCCTACCGATTAACTGTATTTTTGGGTGCAGTCCCATAACAAACTTATGAGCTTTGAACTTTTTATGCCCATCAAATTTTGGGGCATACTTAAGAAGTTGCACAAATCTTTGGTAATATTCAATTACCGTTATTTTGCCTTGTTGTAAATTGGTGAACTCTCTATGTTTCTCAAAATAGAATTGTTCAATAAGAAAGCGATTCTTGAATTCCCTTTCAAATTCTTCCCATGGTATATCTGCCACTTCTTTTTGAGTAATTTTCTTGTATGTGGTCCACCAGTCTCTTGCAATACCCTCTAAATGTGCTACTGCCCATGTAGTTTTATATTCAGCATAGAGAGACTGAATTGCAAAATACCCCTCGGCTTCACTCAGCCAACTAATTAGGGTTTTGCCATCTCCACTTCCATAAAATTTAGAGATATCTAACTTCTTTATCTCCTTTTTCAACTCCTCACCCACCTTCCTCCTAGAGGAACCCTATGGAAACTCACTTATATTTTTAGTTTCCTTTTTATTAGTCAAATTTTCAATGATTTTCTACTGTTGGGTGATTAGTTCCTACTACTGGGCCATTTGTGCTCGTTGTTGATCCATATGCTCACTCATTTGAGCTTTCTGGATTTCCATTTGTTCACATTTTTGGTTCAGTTGCTCTTGCATCAATTGAATTATTCAAGCCATGTTCTCATCATTCTGTGTAGCTTTTACAGCTAATGGCTCCTTTTCTCTTCTAACCACTTGCCATGGTATTTTAGTAGCTTGTACCCTTTTAGACTCCTTCACGAGTCATCTTGGTCCCTTCCTTGGAACCTTTGCAATCTCCTCTTGCAGATTCACACTAGTCCTCTGGGAGGTACTTGCTATGGTTGACATTAAAAGAGTTATGTCAGAACAACTTATTCATGTTACTAGCCAAGGTTTCACAACCTAGGTTTTGATACCAACTGTCACAACTCGACTCTACTACCGGTTGTCCAATACATAAAATAAAATTTTTGATGAGAGCGTCTATAGATATTACATGTATTCATGGATTTATCCATCTAGAAAAATTAGTATATGGTATAATTCTTTCACACTTTAAGAATAATCACCATTGTAGTTGGTGTCTTAAGTGCTCGAGACCGACCAGTTTCCTGCAATAGTTTACCAAAAGGATCTACTCTCCACTTGATTTTTACTTGATCCTGGCATGGGGTTGTCCTTTTAGGGGCCATATCACCTGAAAGGGTGAACACTGAGTTTCCCCACCCA
This sequence comes from Wollemia nobilis, assembly GCA_028583015.1. Classification (NCBI taxonomy): domain Eukaryota; kingdom Viridiplantae; phylum Streptophyta; class Pinopsida; order Araucariales; family Araucariaceae; genus Wollemia; species Wollemia nobilis. The sequence continues at coordinate 146,323 of JAQPPZ010009297.1, forward strand.
AAGCAAGAGGATTCACAATCCCTTTTACTACTTGTGGTGGTTCTAAGCTAGGTTTCTTTGGATTTAGGTTTTTATGCCAATGCCTAGTCATAAATTTCCTCTAAGGTATGGCTAGGATCCACCATCACATGGCTTCGTAGACCGAATTTCTCTCTCCCTACCTCGGTTGATGGTAATGCTACCCATACCATCTACCGTTGGATGTCCATCCTTGTGGTTAACCCCTTAACCATGGCATAAGTTGGTTCTTCCTCAACCGAAGCATAATAGAGAGCATACTCACATACTAGTTGGTTGTCATCCTAGGGTGACGTCCCATACCGCCACCCTTACTCTCAACAACCATGGACCTCTACCTTATAAGCTGGAGAATGGATAACACCACTTACATTAGTTGCCACCACAACTAACGAAGATGGGTAAGTAGCCCTACTCGGCACATTTCTCTTAGCCCTTGCTCGACATTATGTTACAAAATTGGACAAGTAGCCATGCTTGGCTCTTTCCTTTTAGCCCTTGGCGTAATGACATTCACACCCTCGTTATTGTTTTAGATATTCTTTACATTACAATTTAAACAGTCAAAATATGGGTTTAAAATTTTGGAATCCATGAGTACTTTTTGTATAAGACAATATTGCTAAAATTAAAATTAAAATTTACCATTAAGAATCCTGCTTAAACTTTTTTTCATTCCTACTTTTAGAATCTTACTTAAATTCAACCTTCATAAAGAAAAACTTCTTATAAAATGTTTTATAATCCATAAATAATAAAAACAAGAACAACTTAACTAGCTTATATATATAAAATATATATCTATAAACGTCGAGAGTTATCAATCTCAAGGCGCCTATCTCATTATTAATGTCGGCTTTTTAATAAAATATTAATATTGTTTACGGCGTGGTTGACCTTCCTAGCTGCCATTGTAGGATGTCTATCGGCGTAATTATTTTAAAGCTTTAATTTTATAAAGCCCTGATAAACAATAATACATATAAAATAATGTACAAACCATACATATTTATAAAATAATAATACTACCATAAAGCTATCTTAATAAAGCCATTCACATATTTATAGAATTGATAAGTCTTCAATTTTATTTTCAAAATATAACATGCACGATTTCATTGAATAACAACAAGAACATCCAACAGTTTCCTTCTTAAATCTCTTATACCAATATATAAGAAAAATGTGCTTCTTTCAAGGAATACAAGACTTGAATTCAGTTTAGACTATGTAATTCGTAAAACACATTCTGGGCTATCTCTAATTTTAATGTATGAGTTAAATATTTTTTTTTCACTATCTATATACATTTTCTATCGCCTAATATTTCTCATGCAATGAAACATGTGAACAATTTTAAAATGTTATTCAAATTTCATGAATAAAGATGCTAGTATCCAAAAACCCCCGGCCCCCCCCACCCCCCCCCCCCCCCCGCAAAAAAAAAAAGATGGGCTAGCCCTCCTATGGGTACAACACAAATAACTGAACGTTTTTTTCCAAACCATCTCTTGCTTACAGCGTATTTATAAAATTTCTTGGCATACCTAAAAATAAAATTCTATTACAAACTTTCTAGGTCTCGTAATTTGACGGAGGTTATTTTCTAATTAATTAAAATTCAATAGCAATGCAATCTTTTGGAAAACAGGAACTACAACATCTATTTAAAATAAATATTCAAGCCATAAGCAACGAACTCGGTCTGGTTTGAGCCAACAACACAACATATTTTTATTTTCTAACTTTGGTTTCCTACAACCAAGTATAATAAATGCAAGTCTTTTTAATGCCCATAATCGAGGTATTTTACAAATAGGACATGATGTACAACATAGATCAACATCAGCTAGCGGTATTCTCAACAAAATATCTCTATAATTTACTTTGGAGTCGGCTCATGGACATTGTGGCTTGGAAACACACCCGCGCATCCTCTACTCGGTATCATTGGTATCATATTTCCCTGGCCCCCACATGCGCACTAACGAAAAAGAAGGTTTGAAGAGCTTAAGGATGCTAAAGGGTCATCTTAGCCCATAAATATGTGGCTATATGATAACAAGTAAGCATGCAGTAATAATGGTCTTTATATGCAGTATAAATTACAGTCTCAAACAATATAACATCAAATATATCATAACATCCTCCTAGACATAGTCTAGCTTCTTTTCACAAGCAAGCCTTTTTATTAAAAGAAAATAAATTCATGAACACACACACTAAACCATACAACTTAACATCAATATTTTAAAACCATAAATTTGAAATTCAGCATTCAAGATTCTATTAATGAATCATCATCCAAATTCTTTGTTTTCGAAATAGCGTCAAATTCTAAATGTCTACAAGAACAACATAACTTAATATTTCTTTAATAAAATATAAAAACCAACACTCATTACATTCTTCACAATAGGCCCTTACCTGATAAAGGATGCGACTTGTTGTCAAACCAATCTAACACTCTTTGCGGTGCTTGGAAAGGACGTTAGAAACCCAAAATTTTGACAGTATAAGTGTCTTTTGAACACCACACATTGGAATCTCCCATAAACATACACATACTACTTTTTAACCCATCCTTCCCATATTTTATAAAGGAATACACGAGATGACAAGGTGACACCAATCAACTTTTGTTTTTCCAGATATTTCTTTTAAACATGACCAAGTGGTAAAGCTCCCCTCTTTCAAGTGGATGGGAAAAGTAATTTGTTATTAGTAATACATTTTTTTAAACATAGTCTTGTTCAAAATCCCTAATTCCCATGTGATATATATATATATATATATATATATATATATATATATATATATATATATATATATGGTATATATTATTTTGTTTGTTTATAATATATAGTTTAGGCTTGCTTTATATTCTCCCTTATTAATGTTCTAATTTCATAATCTGTTATAAATATTATTTTAATATATTCTTATATCACACACACATCTCCTTTAATATGTATTATGCCTATAATATTTAAAACTTTAGTAAAAATCAATAAGTTCCTTAAATTAAGAGTAGCAATTCTTTTTTTTTTTTAATTGTTATTTTAAAATTTTTATTATTTAAAATTAATATATCTATTTTTATTTTATTATATATTATTATTTTTTCCTTAATATTACAAAGAAAATTGATATCTTTATGCGATATGTAAGGCAATAACAAACAATCTTGTGATAGAAGTCATGCACAAAATTCAATTATGCATAAACTCTAAATGTAATGATAGGCAAATGCAATGCATATGCAAAATCCTATGGTGGGCTTCCATGTACCCATGGGCCAAGGTGCACGAGGCACAACATCATATCCCACCTTACCTGATGCCTCCAACCTCAGTCTTTGTTAGGGGCGGGTGCTCTTTATCGCTTTCGTACTTACACATGTACCTACACACATAACTTATCGTAGAATCACATTATTCCAAGTAAAAGATATCAACAACGAGGATGTTATAGATGCAAACAAGCTCAAAAAATGAAGGGAATGCCTAATAGTTGAAAACATATTTTGAATTTGCAGTTAAGACTTCCATGTTGACTTTTATCTTCCAATGAAAATTTGCTTATTTTTAGTTACTATATAAGCTTTGCATGATATAAATATTTTTGTTCTATAAAAAAAAATAGATAAATTCTCAGACCAAGGCAGCCCTATAAGGGGTTTTTTGCTAAATTAAAAAAAAAAACTAACAAATGCAAAATAATTTTTGCTTTCACAAAAGTTTTATCTAAGCTACGTAATTTGAGGCATCAAATGTAAAAGTTCAACTGAAGCAAAGAGATGAAGTGTTGTTCTTTTGATGATCTATGAATAACATCCACCGAAGGATTTACTCTTTACAAAATTTGCAAATTCCTCCAACTGAGAGAAACATATTTGTTGTATATAGGTAGAAACCAACTTACTAATATGATTGAACAACTTCACCAAATGGTGAGAAACCAATTACACTTTACCTTATGCAATATAAAAATAAAATATGTTGATAGTTATATTGTCCAACTGGAACAGAGAAGGCAAGCCTATGTAAAGCTAAATCCAGAGACCTATCTAACATAGGAGCAAACAACACTGATAACTACACTAAGCAACTAAAATAGAAAAAGCATAAGCCTGTATGAAACTACGACCATAGATTTTCTCTTGTGAGACTTAACTAAAATATTTTGAATATATATTCTATTGGTTACAATGTTAAACTAATAATTACCTTTAGAACCCTCAAATTATTTGTAAAGCTTAGAAGGTTTTGGAACAATAGATGCCAAAAGTGGAGAAAAAATGTAACCATATAAATTGTAAATAAATTGACTATAGTATTTTTGTTGGTATAATTTATTTGAAATAAATTGCAAATTATATTTTAAAACTATCAATGTATTTGAGTTTTTTATTTACAAATATTCTTTTGGGTAGTTAAAGTATTTCTTGTTGACCATTGTACAGGAGAGTTCAAACAACATGTCTTCAGTGTGGGAATTGCAGGTTAATGGAGTGAACAACAAAATTAAGGACCTTGCAATAGCATCTTATATATTATATGATGGGGAGGGAAATAAGAAGGAAGAGAGCAGTGTTATTGTTGGAAATGCAAAGACTACTCATAATCAGGCAGAATATTATGCCTTGCTTAATGGTTTTCAGAGTGCAATCAATTATAAAGTACAAAGCATTGTTGTTAATTCACACTCATATGTAGTTGTCAAACACATGCTGGGAGAATTTAAATGTCAAAGTAAAAACTTGATTAGATTGCAAGCTAAAGCAATTGAGCTTGCACATAGATTTAATTCATTTCAAATGAAACATGTTAGAGTTAAAACACTTAGATTAGATGTATGCAAGTTGGCCCAACCCTCCATATTATAAATAAAGGTATTGATAAGTTATAGAAGGTTTTTGGCATGGATAGAGATATTTATTTTAGGACATTAATGTTTTTAAAGAACAAGTATTACTATGGTGATAAACACTAATGCACTTTTATTTGTTTGATATAATTTTTAATTAAAACTGAACAAGTATTATTATGGTGATAAATACTAGTTTACTTTTATTTTCTTCATGTAGTTTCTAATGATATATTTTAAAAGAGAGGTGGTCAAATTTATTTTGTTATGAATTACATATTTATAATGAATTACAAACTTAAGTTTTAATATGGACAATGTAAAGGTAGTATAATTTGTTATTTTATCAAAATATTCATTTGATATGTCTATTATTCAGCCAATCTTTATAGTCCACTCATGTAAATATATTTCAACATGTCTCTTACCATCCATTAATGTTTTAAAAAATAATAATTTTTTTTAAAGGTTAGTGGTATTAAATTTGTACTTGAAAAAAGCTAGCACAAAGGCATATAACTTTCTTAGTGACTTGCAATAGGATAGGCATATTTGAAAAATCTATGGTGCTATGTAAACGCTTCAAAAAATAATGTCAAGATCGTTAAAAATATTTGAAAAAGCTATAAAACATTTTTAAATATGACTTACCATGAAATACATATGGTTGGTTATTGTGTAATCTTCCTCTCTTGTTTACGAGAGAAATTGTTGATATGGTTGGATGGGCTACAATTGAAGGAGCTTCTTCATTTTACTTGAAGTCTCTTTTCTATTTTATTATAAATATTGAAGAAGTTTGTTGCAAGTATTTTGTTCAATTCTAAACTTTCTTTGCAACTTTTGGTTGATCTCTATATTTGTAGTTTGTCATTGAATAAATATTCCTTTCAAAATCTAATATATAGCTTTTATTTTTTTAATTCATGTTTCTTATTTGAACTTTGTATTTATAATTAGAAGGTTTTTTATATTTATTCATTATAATGGATAAAAGAAGTCACCTGTAATGAGTTTTAGAAATATTTTTTGTTAACTTAGGTTAGGGCTATTTGCATGAATTTGTTGTGGAATCAACCTATACGAGAGATTCCCTTCAACAATGGATGTTTGTAAATGACCATTTTGTAACTATAAATGCATCAAATGTTAATATATTTTTTGTAATATTATAATAATTTGGGTCAATGTTAATAACCTCCTTTGCTTAATATCAATTGTTAAGAACCTCTTTTCTCATCTATAGAAATAGGTAACCAATTGCATAAGTATTTAAAATCTTTAATTCAAGGAATATAAAAAAATTCATAGATATGTTGGAAAAAATTAAATTAATTTATGCAAAAGACAATTTGTAAATTACCCTAGTTTATTCACAATATATACCAAACCTTTGAGATAGGGCAAAAACTATATAATGCTTCTTATTGGAAAAAATCCACTCCTCACTATATCTTATATGAGATCTAAACATATACAATATTTTTCTCTATACATCTCCAATATGAGATTGTACAATTCTTCTTATTGGAAGAAAGCTGCCATTCACTATATCTCATATGAGATCCAAACATATACAATATTCTTCTCTATACATCTCCAATATGAGCCTGTACAATGATTCTTTGGAAGAAAGCCACTTTTGACTATATCTCAATATGAGATCCAAACATATATAATATTCTTCTCTATACATCTCCAATATAAGCCTCTTGTCTACATTATATAAAACTTTACTACATACCACTATCACTTATCCACGCATGGGATAATTATATTTATTACAATATTAAATTATTACCTTAGGTACATAACATTACAACTCCCCTACAAAATGTTTTATCTTCAAAACATGAGAAGAGACTATATAATAGGATCTTCTGAGCCTTCTTTTAAACTGGTCTCGACCTCGATCATCTATTCGTACCAATAAAATTTTTATTGATGGTGTCTATGTTGATGCCAATATGACATTTTTCCATTTGAATGTTTGGAAGTAATCCTTTGGTTCTATATGTTGGGGGCATCTTTTTGCTAGCAATAAACATTTTTTTTTATCAATGATTGTTTGCTTTTGTCATGTAAATATCCAAGATTCTTTGTTGGCTCCACACTTCTGTTGCTCTACTTTGGTAACTTAAATGATGGGTCCACTTGTTCCTTGATGTTGTTGCACCACTTTGAAAACCAAAATCACTATGCTTTTTGTTAGCATATATTACATTATTGGGTACATAACTAGAGTAGGAGTTTATTTTAGAGTAAGGTTTGAATAGTTACTTCATGCAAGTAATAAATGCACAAGTTTTTGAACGTGCAATTATGTAAATATGCATGTAGCCCACATGTACATGAGTCATAGGAGAAGGTAGATGAAGAGTCATGGGTAGAGTAAAGACCAAGGCACATATCTTTCTATATATGTCTTTAAGAGAGTGATAGAGATAGTGATAGTGAGTGAGAGAGAGACAATGTTACTATAGTAGTGATTAGGTACAATGTAGTTCTTCATTCAAAATTTTGGAGTGTTCAAGTCCTCCATTATATTGTATTGTACTATTTTCATGAGTTTTTATTAATGGCATATTACTGAGTTATTGCAGAAGTTTATTTTATTATTTTCTTGCATATTATAATGCCATTATCATATAGTTATCATAGCTTATTTCACATTTTGTGGTTGCATTTCCTTTAATATACATCCCCAAAAGCTAACACTTTCTTTACCAAACACTACCATACTTGTGCCCTTTTAATTCTATATAGAACCAGAATATTGTTGCCTTAAGCCATGCCTCCAAGATTGTTGATGCTCCTGGTAGTGTGGATGGCAATATGTTGTAACCTCTACCTAATTTTCTACCTTTTATGACTCCACATTTTGTTCTCTCGTGCCCTTCATTGGAGGTGTCCTTGTGCTTTTATATGTCTTTATTAGACTTTGCGATTGTTTTCCCATGAAATTTGATGGTGTTGTTTCTTCAATGGACTCTATTGTTGCTAGTCTTTTCTTAGATTTTGTTTTAGGTTCTAATACTTCTTCCTCAATTTGTTTCCTTACAACATATTCTTGTTTTTCTTTGGATCCTTACCTCTTACACTGAGAAATATCTTGTGTTGTTATTTTATTTTTACTGTATTAGAACTTCATGAACTTCTTTTGTATATTAATATTAACAATACCTAAAGAATTTTAACCAAGAATAACCAAGAAAAATATCTATATTGTATATCTCAATGGCATACAATTTTTAGTATAAGACATTTATCCATAGTAGTCTTCAAATCTTGAAAAATTTGAACATTCTTACCCTTAAGCTTAATATCCTTAATTTTTTTCTAAACATGCAACCTTTTAGCCAAAGCAATAGTAATGAAATTATATCCAATGATAGGGTTTATAGAAATAATAACCATTTCCCTCTTGATGCTACCATAAACCTGCAAAATAGATATTTTTTATATAAACAAATATTTTTGATCATTATTTATTACATATGATAATAAATCTTCTTAATTACTGCTTAGGATATCTATCACTAAAGATGTGTTTCTTTCTATTTGCACATTATTGTCCTCTTTTCTTTCTACCAATTCTTGGTATTAAAAATTGAAATGGTTTATTAATATAAATATAATAATGTGAACCTAAAATTAAAAGCAAAACCTTAGAAAATAATAGAAAATTAAAAATTTAAAGATATTATAATGTCAAACATTATAAAATAAATTAATAAATTTAATAATAATCAATAATAATAATAATATTAAAAATCCTATTGAAGCTGAGGAGATTGAAGGGGGAAGAAAGTAGAGAGGGAGGCCGGCCCCCCCCCCTCCCGCCCGCCCCCCCCGGCCCTCCGGGAGTGGATCTCCGGGGAGATCCTTCTCCCCCCGCCCCTCCCAGGGCCTGTTTTCGCGGGATCCTGTGTGGGATCCCTCCCCCCTGCCCCGGTTCGGATCGCGTGGATCGGTCCCCGCGGGGGGGTGAAAAAAAATAATAATAATATTAATAACAAAAAAATGATTTTTTCTCGCCATAGTTTTAATTTGATCCTTTATTTTGTGTTGTAGGTAATTGAACCAAAAAAAGGGGAACACAAAGTGTCAAAAATGGGGATGAAACGACAAGATCTGGGAGCTTCTAGAATGATCCAGTGAATATCTACCATAGAGCATCGCTGCAACAACAAAGGATGGCTCAGATTGAAGCTTAGCCAGTTGGAAGCCATTAAAGCCAAGCAAGTTGCAAAAACTAGTCGAAGAGAATGAGAGTTGCAAAAACTAGTCAAAGAGAATGAGAGTTGAAGGATGACTGGTGATCGAACCAGGTCATGAAAGATATCAAAATCTGAAGCGTTGGAGCTACATTCATTGAACTTGGACCTAATTTCAAACTGCCTGGAGCATGATGATTCAACTACCCTATCTTCAGAGAGAATCTTCCAAGGTAGTTACAGAAATCAATGGCTGAAATTATAGATCTAAACCAAGAAGAACCTCAAGATGACACATCATCTATCCAGACAATGACATACAACTCATCTACCATTGTAAACCACCAAAATACAACTATAAAACCGTTGTAAAGCACTAAAATTTAAAATTGTAAGGCTATAAATAGCCATTGAAACCCCATTTCAAAGGGTTGGGTGCCATTTTAGTAATAAATATTTTAGAAGGTTTTTTCTTTTGTAGTTTCATGAGTATCTGCACCTTTGGCATTGTACTTGGAGAGTAATTCTTGCAATCATCTGATGCAAGCAAATCTGAGTGTAATCATTGAATATCTTATCAATACAATGTATTAGAATTCATGGTGTAATATGTGCATGATGATGGTGGTTACATTTGTGTCAATTTTAGTACATTGTCCCTCTTTTCTTTGAATATAGCATCGTCTTGGTCTCAGATTGTGTGAATGCTGATTAGGCTAGGCAGGTTTGATTTCAGAATTTGTTGCTTCAACAGATTTTAGTATAAGGCTTCAATATTATAATGGCTTGTTTTCTTTTCTTTCTCTAACCCTTTACTTTTGATTTTATTTTATAATCAAGTAGAATAGAAGTAGTTTAGTTTGATGTTTTGAAGCTTTCCTTTCATGAATGTGCAATGTATTGTTCTAAGTATTCATAATATATTTTAAATAAATCTAAAAATCATAATCAAAAGGTAGCAGGTCTAGAATCTTGTTGATGTACAATTCACTGTGAAATTTGTCAAGAATAGGATAATTGATATTTGATAATTGTAGTAGATCGAACTTGAATTCAGACCATAAAATTAGAATTAATCAATCACCCTTGTAATAATTATATGTAGCCTTGAGTATTCTAGATATTTTGTGTACTTTCCTTTGAATTTTTAAACAATAGGTTAGACCAACCTTACCAGAACCTTGGGGATAATTTATATTTCCTTTCAAGAGAGAACATCCTAAATGATTCCTAGTTGTTGGTATATGTTTGCAATTGGGCAGATATATCACTCAACAAGAAATGGCACTAGAAGGAGGGCTTGTAACTAATTAGCCATATTTTAGGCTAAATTCTATAATTTTGCTATAATAGTTCTAAATTAAATTATCAGATATTTCATTTGTTGTTACTTTTTATTGTTACTGTCTCAATTTTCTTTGAATACTTGTTATTTGAAATTATTATATATTTCATGCATACTATATTGCTTGACTGTTAAAATTGAAACCAAGGATTATTATCACCAGGTCTAAGGCCTTTGAAAGTGATATTGAATTTCATAGTCTTCCCCTTCCTAGAAGACCCAAAAAAGAAAAAGGTAATTCAAGCACTCTTCCTCATCTTAATACTTCATCACAATCTATAATACCATATATTGATCCACTTGTCAACCCCTTAAGCATCCCAATGGTAGAATTTACACCCTAGTTAGATGGCAGTAATCCACTAAGGATTTGTGGACCCACCCATGATATGCCAAATAATGCAGAGAGATATCAACCCCTAGGTACAGACATGATGGAGCTAGAATAGCTGAAGAACACATTCAAGCATATAAATATGCTTTGATCAGATTGTAGGTTGAACATGAAGATGTTGCTTGTAGAATGTTCCCTCTTACATTGGATGAACTAGCATATGATTGGTACATCAATCTGCCTACTAATTCTATCACTTCTTGGGCTGATTTAGAAGCAATATTTGCTAGCCAACTTATATTACTCATACATCCTACTATCATATATCATCAGTTTGCAGTAGCTAGAAGGGATCCCAATGAGCCTTTAAGGCTATTCAATACTAGATTCTACAAGTTGTATAACAAACTAACTCCACCTTACATACTTAATACTTACGTAATTGTACATATGTACTTTAGAGCTTTAGATCATCTTAAATCCATGTTTGTAAGGAGAGCACCTCAGATTGCCACTTTGCCCATGGTATATAGTGAGGTCTTGATCATAGAACAACAATTAATACCTCAAGGTTTTGGAATAGGTCAATTACCTTCACTAGGATAACCAGGTGCATTCAATCAAGTACCAATGATTAATCAAGCCCTTACACAATAGATGTTGATGTTAAATACCCTATAATATGAAAATTTTAATCAATCGCATAATCCTATTACCACTCCCACCCATCCTATCACTCCACAATACTTAGATAACCAATTTACTTCTCATAAGAATGTTGAAACTAATGTGCAGACTTGGTAAGTTAAGTTTATATACAAATTGGGTTTTTTAAGAGGATCCCAAAACCTTATAACAAAAAGGGTCGTAGCATCGAATTCTTAGGCATTGCCTTAGTACATGGAAATAAACATAAACATAAAGGAAAAAAACTAGAAAAAAACCCTTGATCTAGCACAAAGACCAAATTATAGTACCAACTAGTGAAACCCACATCACAAAAGAAAACCATCCTCTCATTGTTGTCAGTCTGGGATCCATCCGAGGGTGGATACAACGCACCTTAGATCTTCAAAAAACTCCCCATCAGACCACATCTACATGTGAGCAAGCCTTATGGAAGGTTGAGTCCCACTCAACCCACAACGAGAAAAGTCAAAAAAGCATTCTTGCCCAGACCCGAGTAGGGAGAGTGGGAAGACCAAGAATAGCCTGAAACTAGATATCCTACCTGGAAATCAGAAGTAAGAATTTTGAGTTTGGAAATTTGGAGAGGATCCCCTCCCATAGATGGCTCGAGATGCAACCCAAGGTGTAGCAGAGTAGTAAGCAGCCGCGTGAGCAAAGAAAAAAGTAGCAATGAAATATAGTCCAGGGCATAGTAAGGGGACAACCTTGGAAATGGTATTAGGACCCTCAAATAAACAACAACAAGAAGCCTCCACTTGAGCCTATGAAATGGAACAACACTACTAGGGATATCTACAATCCAAGATATCCCCATGCAAACCAAGTTGAACTACGAGGAAGTTGGAAGGAGCTAGGGACAACAACAACAGGCACAAAGAAAGGATCCTCGAAAGCCAAAACTAAAGGAGGTAGGAGAGACCACAACTACAAGCGCACCGGTCTCCACCCCAAGACCAAAAAATACAAAAGAAAACCCTAAGCACTCCAACAGAAAGGACTAGGAACCCACCATCCTTGCTCACAAAAAATTCTAGGGAACTAGAACTAGGACTAGGAAAAACTCAAGAAAAGTATGAGGCCCACCCCCAAGGCCAATAACATGCTCTGAGAGTCCACCGAGAAGCAGGACCAGAAAGTAAAAGCCCTCAAACAAGAAATTAAAACAAAAAATCTACGAAGCCTAGGCAAAAAGTAGTAGCAGGCACAAAGATAGGATCCTCAAAAGCCTAAACTGAGGGATCCAGGGGTTTGCATGCAATGATCACAGGTTCCCTTCCCAAGATCGAGATATGTAACATAAAACCCTAAGCACCCTAGAAAAAAGGACTAGGAAACCCCCATCCTTGCTCACAAATAGCTTTAGGGAACTGGGACTAGGATTGGGAACAACTCAAGCATAGGAAGAGACCCACCCCTAAGGCCAAACAAATGCTCTAAGTGTCCACCAAATAGCAGATCTAGCAAGAAGAATCCTTTGAACAAGAAATCGAAAAGGGCCCCACCCAAAGGAACAGGATCACCAGCAACCAAAGGCATCCCAGAGAGGAGTCATTGGCAAAGAGGAAATTGGCCCCCCTAGACCAACCCTAAAGAAGTGAGGACCTCACAGGATGCCCCAAGAAAGCAGTCAAAAACCCAACCTGAAACCACCTCATATCGAGAAAGCCCTGGGAACTAGCTCTAAGTAAAAAAACCTATGAAAAAAACCCAAGGGAAAGCCTGAGGAAGATTGGGGAAAGGATCCTAAAAACATGCAGGAAACCCTAGAAGAACCCTGGGATGCACCAGGCCAAGGACTCAAGCAGGAAAACCCCAAAACTACTGGGAAAGGAGTAGAAAGTGGGTAAGGATCTCCCCCAAGGAGATCATCTGCTACAAAAGCATTCCTAGAGTGGGATGACCCAGGATGAGCTAGGAACTGGGCAAGAACCATGGGATGGGGGAGCAGGCAGAGAGAGCAGGACCTTCCTCCTCTCAGCCCCTTAATCCATCTTCGACTACACCTGAATTTTTTAATACTACACCTACTTAGAATATATCAACATTCCCAAATTTCAATCCTAATCAGAATATCCCAACATTTTTAAATGCTACTCAAAATCAAAATGCACCTACCTTCTTGAATCCCATTGTAACCAACAATAATACTACAAATCAGGCTAATAAAACCCAGACTACCAACAATGCCAATTCACAACTTGAAAATCTAAAAAGATTTGTCCAAAATCTTAGAAATGATATGGTTCAACTACAGAAGCATGTACCTAAAAATCCTCCTCCCAATAATCCACCTCAAAATAAGAACTTCATTTTTCAAAGAGTCAACCACCAATGGAACACTCGTTCAAATAATGGAGGAGTACCCAATCCAATTGCCAACCAATCCAACACTACTACCAATCAAAATTTGGCTAACACCATAGTCAATATTTTTGACTTGGCCTTAAACAATTGGTGTAGAGTGCATTCCACTACACAACATAGTGAAAATGACTGTCATGAGTTTAAAACTGCTTTAGATATGCTATAAAAAGAAATGGAAAGCATGGAATTAGTGCCTAATAATGATAATGCTAATCAAGCTAGCACTAGTAATGGAACAACCCTAGTAGTGGAGACCTTTGAATCTTCAGAAGTAGATGAAGAAGGATATGATGGATCTCTAGAAGAAGTACAAGTCTATAGGCAATTCAAAAAAGGAATTCATAATTACATGCTTAGAAGAAAATGTAAAGCTCCAGTTACTTTCTCTACTCCACCTAATCATACTTCCATTCCTCCTAATGCTCAGGATAACAAGAATACCAATCCACCTAAGGATAATGTACCACCACAACCACACAAGGTTTTAGAATAGGATAAACCTGCATATAACATTGTAGAATATTTAAAGAAAACAAAAGCAAACATATCCTTGTTTGATGTTGCACAACTTACTAACCAACAAGAACTGTTAATAAAAGCATTTAGTGATCAAAATAAAATTGAATCCAAGAAAACCACATATGCTCAATTTGTATCATGAAAGGACAAAGGGGAAGCCCCTCCTTTCCTCTTGACTATTATAATTGTAGGTAAGAATTTGCATAATTATCTTGTTGATTTAGGAACCTCAGGTAATATCATGCCACATGTTGTCTACCAAAGGCAAGAAAACCACATATGCTCAATTTGTATCATGAAAGGACAAAGTGGAAGCCCCTCCTTTCCTTTTGACTTAATTGTAGAATTCATTCTTTTTTTTAGAACCTCAGGTAATATCATGCCATATGTTGTCTACCAAAGGTTAGGTTTAAAATCTACTTCTTCTAATAGAGTAGTAGTTCAGTTGGATAAAACAGAAGTTAAGGTGGTTGGAATGATGAAACATGTTCATATATAGTTATCATAAAATTCAAGAATTTAGCAGTATATAGAAATACAAGTAGTAGATATCCCAGATGAATATGGAATGTTACTTAGTAGAGATTGGTCAAGGAATCTGAATGGACATATGGCCACTAATTTCTCTCACATGTGGTTGCCTTGGAGAGGAGTTGCAAACTATATTAGAATAGAAATAGAACCAAGACTCAAAGAGCTCATTATAGGTTACAACAAAACCAATGAAGTTCTCTATAATAAATTAGAATTAGGAGTCTACACTCTTGAAACCAAATAGAGCATAGATAAATATGAGATTGAGGTATCACCAAGTAAGAAAAGTAAAGATGATAATTTGATCTAGACTCTTAATTTTGATGGATCTAAGTCTAGGTAAGGTAGTGGAGTAGGAGTTGAACTAATTAGACCCAATTGAAAGTCTTATCTAGCATCTTATAGATTGCAATTCCTTTGTACCTACAATACGATAGAATATGAAGCATTGATATATGGACTGTAGTTAGCTCTAAGAAAGAATATTAAGTGCTTAAAAGTGCTAGGAGATTCTGAGTTGGTGGTTAAACAAGTGAAAAGTCAATATGCTTGTCATGATAAAAGGTTGATCCACTATAGAAATAGAGTAAGATATTTAATTGATGAATTTCATACCTTTAATATTAAGTTGATTTCTAGAAAGAGCAATAGAATTGCAAATTCTTTGGCAGTGGTAGCAAGTACACTGAAACCCATGGAGAATAAGAAACTTAAGAAATTTTTCATAGAATTTTTAGCTTGTCCATCCATATTTGATAATGTGTAAAATTTCCAAGTGTTTGAGGATGATAGACATATATTTTAATTTTGTTACTAATTCTGGTATTTTTGTAAACCAGGTTATTGATGAAGATGAAAGGATACAAGATGAAGCTGAAGAAGATTGAGAGGTAAAATTGAAAATAAATTCAATCCCTAAAGTTATGGTCTTTCTTGAAAAACTGTTTGATATTGATTATAAAATTAATAAATGCAGTAAAGCTTCTTTTCAAAATTATGCATGTGATACTATCAATATAGGGACTAGTGAAAATTCACAAAATGTGTTAATAGAAAAATCTTGCACTAGTAAAGAAAAAGAAGGAATTCTACAAGATCTTAAATATTATGGATATGTCATAGCTTGGAGTTACAAGTTAGGGCAGATACTTGAACTTTTGGAACTATGACTTCTTTCATTTTTATGTAATCCCATGGTGACTTTTGGTGGTTATAACTAGTTTGTTTTATTGCTCCCATGGGATCAAATAATAGTTCCTTATTAGGTGGTAGTGGTGCTTCCTGATGTATTTCTTTGAAATATTTTCTATCATCTTCCACATTCTCAAACTATTGGAATATGGGCCCTACCTTGACATTACTCCCCAAAAATATATGAAATCATAATTTTTTTAGAATAATGACCTCTCTATTCCTTAGTATGGTTCATTCATCAAAACTCATTTTAACACCTTTAGGGCTTGCAAATGCATCCATACCCATTTGGATGAATGGTGTTTTGTTCTAAAATTTTCTCTCTAGTGAGGTAGAACCCTTCTAAGAGGTACTTCTTTAATAAATTCTTTAAAACTTATATATTCCATTCCCTCTAGGATAAAATTAATTTTTTTGTATTCTAGATTAAAATTTGATTCCATTACTTTTGAAGGACATCTCTCTTCTAGTCCAAACATGAACATCACATATACTTTGAACTTTGAATTTTTATCTTCCAAATATTTATCTTTAACTTTAGGTTCTCTTTCTAGGTCACAAGGTGTTCTATGGATTCAATGATCTTCTTATGGAATTCCATTATAATGGCTCCAGTATGAAAACATTGGCTATCTTTATTTTTATTAGCTTGAGCCTTAGGTTTAGATAGTCATCCCTTAAGCATTAGGGTTAGGGTTAATTTTTATTTAGTCTATAAATAGGAAGAGTTATGTGGTACTTAGAATCATCTTTCATATTTAAATCTTAGTCACCTCTATTGCACATATGAGACTTCCCCCTCTCCAAGTGGCTATGATACTTTGTCCTCTTTAAGTGGCTAAGGATTTTTATTGATTTAAATATAGAATTTGATTATTGCATATTTGGTTTTTTGGCAATTGGACTAGAATTATTGTTATCATTAGATATTTTTTATTATGCATTATTGGATTGCTACTACTATTACTATATTTCTTGAAGTTGTTTTACTTGGATTGGTATTAGAGCTTTGATATTGGGTCCTTATGGTGGTGTGAATTTTCAATATAAGGGTGTGTGAACCATTCAAGAATATATGTCATACAATACTACTTATTATTTATTGGTAATGCTTTTATAATTTATAAACTCATCCTTCTATGCTTTTATCTTCAAAAATATTGGGAGGTTATTGTTGTAATTTCCTTTTATAGAATCTGATTTTAAAAAGTATCAAGTATTAAACTTAATACTAGGGTTTTTATGATAATATTTCTTATTAATCAAAATATCCAAAAATATTAAGTCCAAGTCTAAGATTTAGAACTTAATTATTTTAATTAATTAAAATATTTGCCTAAGGTTTTCTTCATTAATTAAAATTCAAGGCTTTATGGTTATGAAGTTGAATTAATAAATTAAAAAAATGAACGGGCAAGATTGAATCCGGGTGATGAGCAACTAGAGGTGATTGACAAGATTGAATCTTGATGATGAGCAAGTAGAGGTGATCGCACAATCCATTTGATAACTCTTTATCTTGAGATAGCTTGGTTTTCAAAGAAATCTCATTTTTGCTCACTTTACAAAGGAATAAGAAAATCATATTTTAGCTCATTTTACAAAGAGTCGTGTGAAATCTCATTTTAGCTCATTTTACAAAGAATCATGCAAAATATTGTTTGCACTACTTTTGCAAAGAAACTAATTTCTCCCAAAGCTTGCTCGAGAAATCTCATTTGCATTACTTTTGCAAAGAAAACTCATTTCTCATTTTATAGCAAAATTAGAGATTCACTGGAAATCAACTTTTTGGGGATAAACACAAATCCATTGAAAATGCCCCTTTCGGGGTATGTTTTAAGTTTTCCTCACTTCCTTTGTAAGTTACACGCATTTTTGTTTTCTCCCCCTTTGTATGTTGAGCGCATTCTTATTTTCTCTTCCTCCTTTGTAAGTTGAGCATATTTTTGTTTTCTCTCCCTTCTTTGTAAGTTGAGCTCATTTTTATTTTCTCTCCCTCCTTTGTAAGTTGAGCAAACTTTTGTTTTCTCTCCCTTATTTGTAAGTTGAGCGCATTTTTGTTTTCTCTCTCGCCTTTGCAAGTTGATCACATTTTTGTTTTCTCTCCCTTCTTTGTAAGTTGAGACCATTTTTGTTTTCTCTCCCTCCTTTGTAACTTGAGCGCATTTTTTTTCAAGCAACGAATCGTTGTTTTTTAAAATACAATGAATTTATGTATTTCTCCTTATCTTCCATTGAACCCAACAAATTTTTGTAATTTTCCTTGTCAGGATTTTGCTCATTAATTCCCGTGGTTTGAAAAAAAGGTCAAAAATAAAAGTACCCAAAATTTCACAAAAAATTCCATGTTTTTGAATGGACTAATGGGTATCCAAATATACTAAGAAAGTTCAAAAATTAATTGTGTATCATGAGATATTGCATTTAGAATTTCACAAGCTACTTTGGAAAATTGCTATTTCTAGAAAGAATTCAAGTCTAAAATTCTGAAAATTTGGTACCATTGCGAATATGAGCTCAAGATATTTCCACCAGTTTTTGAATCATCTCAAATAGAGGTTTGTGGCAAGAGTTATGGCCATTTTAAATTTTCATCAAATTGTAGGGCAAAAGTGATACATTTGAATAACCCTAAAATGAAATTTAAAATTTTAAACCTTTGAAAAACCTTTGAAGCTCATAAGCTCAAATTTTATGAAATATTAAATCTAGAATAATATAAATTATATGTAAATATTCCAAAATATTCAATCCAAATAACTGTAACTAAATTCAAGTCTTCAGAATACAAAATGCAAACAATTTCAAAGTCCTAATGTAATCAAATTTTTTAAAAATCTTGGTGTAGGCAAGTTTTCAAAGATCTTGATGCAAGCAAAAAAAATCAAATTACACCCAATATTTCAAGTGGGTCCCCAAATTGGGGTTAGTTGTGCAGTGGCAAGAACACTTCCTTTCATATGACTCCTCATAGGGAGGGGTTCTATAAATATGAAAATATAAATGGAGGTGAAGTCTTCTTGGGAGATAAATCAACATATAAAATAATAGGTCAAGGAAGAGGCAAGTTGAGGTTAAAATATGGAAGGATTAAAAACCTTCCTGGTGTGTTGCATATTCCAAGTTTGATGAATTTGATATCCATGAGTAATATGTGTAGACACCTAAAATGTGTCATGTTTAGGAGACTACTCATATAGGCACATCCAAAGGCCATATGACTAATCTTGGACCTCTTCAAGAGCCAACAATGGTCCTAATCACTCACAAGGGGTAGTTCTAGCCCGTTCAATCTTAGCTAATATCAATCAGAGTGGTCATCATCATTGGTCGTTGAAGCTAAGAGTGACCAGATCTAGTCGTTGCTTTGGATAATGACTAGCACCAAAACATAATTTGGTCATGAATACGGGTCTAGATCATGCAGTATGATTAAACCTATATTATTTGCAAATAGTTTTTGGTGTGAATCTCCCAGAGATCCTCTTAACTACTCCTTCAATACAAATTTTTGATTGATCCTTCCCCCTTTGATGGTCATTAGCATGCAGATCAAGATCTTGGCTTCTCCAGGAAGCCAAGATCTAGATCTAGATCTAAATATGGGAGGTCTACATATGAATCCTCCCAAGAAAAAAAAGTTTCATGAATATCAGAATTTTGTGTAGCGAAGCCCTAGAAAATTGAAAAGTGAATCCATGCCCCTTTGAGGAGTAGCAAAGCGTTGTCCAGTTGAGCTACGCCTACACACCCATATTCAGATCCACCTATTCTTTACCACCAACGAGTGTACTAGACACAAGACACGGCCCTTGAACATTAATTTGAGCAAGGGATCGACTGCCATAGCCCTTGGATATTGAGGTAAACCCTTTAGTTTAGTGGTCGTTGTCATCGATAGCGGCCTACAGTCATGGCCACTCTGAGAAGCAATGGTTAGGATTTGAGGTGTTGTTTCTTTTGTTTTAGCTTAGATCTGTCATTACTTTTTGATTTATTATTTAATATTTAGCATATATTTTATTTTTGTAATGCATTTGCACTAATATTTATGAGTTTTCCATACATTTATTGATTAGATTTATTGTATTTTAATCTTATTATGCTCATATATCATGTTTATAAAATTTTCTAATAAAATCCTCATCATGAGAGGCTACTTGTGTTACTAATTATGTTTAGTTATTTCTATGCACATAGTTTATAAGTTCATAGGACCAATTCAAGGTATTTAGTGCATAAGATCACTTCAAGATGAGAGAAGGAGAAGGAGGCATCTATTAACGCTCATACAATTTCGTGTGTGGTATCGAGAGGCTTGCGGAGCGCACCACCCCATTGCAAGGGGACATATGCTTCACCATTATTCTATTTGTATCTTATTGTATCAAACTTGGGTATCCCTCAGAGGGATCGATATGTAACCAATATTTGTAAGGATTAATAAAATATCTTTATTTATTTATCATTTTTGTGTTATCTATACTTTATGGTCTTTCATTTGATATAATATTACAAGTAGAATAGTGGTGCATGCTTCTCGAGGTTACACAGATGGTAATCACAATGGGATCCCCACATACTTTTCTATTTTTAGTTGTTTTGTTGGTATTTTTATGTATTTTTTATGTGTAGTTCTAGACACTCTGGTCAATAGTGACTAGAATACAGAGGTTGCTTTTGAAGATAGCGGCCAACGATGGTCGCTCTAGTCAACAACGATTAGCATAAAAGTGCAACAAAGGTCAGTCTGTGCTTCATCATATGTGGATTTCATGTTGGGTTAACTCTGCTATTTTTCCTTTTCCTATATGTAATTTTTTTCTAGAATACAATAGGGAAATATCATTTTAATTAGGAAAACATAGAAAAACATTAAAATAAAAATGCATAAAGCTTCTTAGTTTTCTCAATTTTCTTCTAATCGCTGCTAGGAACAACGGACCTCTATGGTTTCAGATCCGCCCTAGTCTCCAAAAGTCTAGGTTTTGTTTGTAGAGCTTGCTTGCATGGGATCCAACTAGTGGCCATTATTTCATGAAATAGAAATGCATTTTTTGAAATTCATTGAATTACTTAGACATGCATTTTTTTGAAAATAAAACGTTATTTTCTTAGGCATGTAGGAGAAAAATTATGAATGCTTCTTGATGCATTGTTTTCCCTTATGCAAAAATCTAAAAAGAACCCCACACACATCACGTCTTATATTTAACATCAACATCATTGGGATCTCACATCAAACCTATTGATAGAGATCAATAATGTCATTACCACTTGGTTGGCTCACCTGAAAGAGTATATACCATCAGGACCCATCTGTGGCCAAGGTTGAACCAAGAACTATCATATCCATGTAAAATATCATGTACTCCTCTTTGGAGGGGTGTATCATTGTGCACGATGTGGTGGGTGAGGGTTGGTATTACCTATGCTACCTCATTGAGCATGGACCGCACTACCATATTTAGCTTGTGTGAGTATATAGGTGAAATCCTTTAAATAATCTGAGTATATCATCAATGAATTCAAAACACAATGAGGATAGTCTAATATATCAAAAAATATAAAACATACTAAAATAAGTTCTTAGGACACACATTTAATTTGTAAAAGAGATTATCATATTGTCTACTTTGTGTGTTTCTTTATTTTTTGGGTAATCAACCTAAGATCCTTGATCTAGGACAAAATCCTAATCCTAAATTTAAAAAAAAAATTATTGAAAAAAAATAAAGTAAAAAGCTAATTTTTGATTCTACATCTAATGGATCAAGATTCGTGCAAATCAGAGCTATAACGGAAAATTTATTTTGGTTTTATGATTACTTTGTTTTCAAAGTCGAAAATAGGGAAAAAATACACTAAAATAGTCATAAAATGGTCTAGACAACTCCAAAAATTGCCAAAAAAAAATTATTGTCTTAGTTAGCCCCTTGTGCACCTCTCCTAGAAATTTTGAGTCATCACTCTTCATGATTCAACAATTCCCAAAAATTCCTAAAAGTGGGCATTTCCCCACAAGCCCTGGTTGTCCAATTATTTCAAAAATACAAATTTTTGACCCAAAAGTCACTATTTAGAGTCATAGTCCATTGTGATAAGATCATCATGCTGATCATTTTGATATATAACACAATTTTTTTTTGGGAGTCAAATATTTTTATAACAAAAATTATGGTTGGGAGACCCCCCATGATGAGAAAGACCTCCAATATAAAGAGGGAATCAGGTTCCATAACCATCGAACACCTCAAAATCAGCCTAGAGGACATAGCCCTCTCTAAAGGGCATCTCAGGTTTTCTCATAACATCAATACCATCCATAAAGGGTCAAAACTTTAAGATATCCCTAGTAGGGAAGCACCCATAGGTCCTCTAGGAAATATTCCTTAACTTGAACACCTTGATAGAATTCTATATAAGGAACAATCCACCTATTGAGGGGTCTAGTAGGTCAATGCCACAAACTGGCATCCCATATTGCTCTATACATTAATCGGAAGATGAAAATGAGAGCACACCATGGCCTAGCATAGACAAAAAAACCACCTAGTTTGATCAAGCAAGTCATCTCCCTACTCCTCATAGAGAGCATTCTACATATACACATTATGCTTCTATGTAGTCTACATATATAGATATTACATCTAAGACTAAATATACAACATTCCTCATAGATGAGAAAGAGGACCCAAGTCACCCTCCTACTCCTTGTGAAGAGTATGTGGGGCAACCATGTTGCATATTTGCATCATCAGACTATACAAAGCCTACTCATAAAATAGAGTATCAGGTCAATGTAACCTTTAGGGAGTGTGGAAAACAAGCAATAGATACTACTAGGGGGAAAAGACATGACAAACCCATTTGTATTTCCAATACGAGGGTACATAGATCCCATACAATTCAACAACAGGATTACACGCATCAGGCACTGAGGCCACAACTTAACCAACAATAATGTGAGGATCAACTCCAATTGGATAAAAAAAAAATAAATCAACAAGGGGTGGACTCCCAACGAGCACACCTACAAAGGTTGTATCAAAAAAAGATACAACAAGAGCAAGCACAAAATACATTATATAAAGTGGTGCTTACGCCTAGCATCCAGAGGATGCAACATTACATAAGGCATCTAGTGCAATCTTGAGGTCTCTCTCCTTGGCCACACCAAAATCACATTCAACATCAAATACCATTATCTGGTTATCATCAACAA
>JAQPPZ010009298.1:0-18521 GCA_028583015.1 Wollemia nobilis
GGCCATTTCAACAGTGATTGTTGATGTTTGGGAGGGAGGGAACGGTAGTCCTTCCTGAGTCCATTCCATGTTTGGTGTTTTAAGAGTCTTAGCTTCCGTTTTGCTAGGTATTTTCTCTGTTGATACAGTTGATATTGTGGGCAACCCCTCTTCTAGGGGCTGAGCCTCTTCCATGATCTATTTTCCCTTGTCCTTCTGTTTGGCCATGACAGGTGGCGTTGATAATGAAGGAGCAGATGATGAAGACTCACTTGGCTGGGATTTTGTTGATTTGGTCACCAGTGGTGCCTACGATATCGGACCGTGTTTAGATGGATTTAACTGGAAATCCAAATGCGTTGAAGGGAGGGTTGATTGAGGCATTAAATGTACCGCATTGCAATACTTGAAGGGCTCTAAGTCCATCGGGACTACATGTATTTCTCCTTCAAAAGCATACTTTAAGCACTGGTGAGCGATCGAAGGGACACACTTCATGTCCCTGATCCAAGGCCGCCCTAGCAGTATATTGTAAGCCATATCGCCTTCCAATACATGGCATAATGTAGGTATTGTCTTTTGTCCTACCTAGACAGGCAGAACAACTGTGTCGACCGTCAAGCATATTGCATCGTTGAAAGCTCTCAGTGTGTATGTGGAGGCTATGATGTGAGAGGCTGGCAGCTTCAAATGTTTTAGTGTTGTAGTGGTAATGATGTTACTGGACGAGCCAGTATCTACCAACACTCTCTTGTACGGGATCCCGTTGACTTGCGCGATAACGTGCAGGGGTGGATCTGCCATGTCATTCGATATTGTTTTGACTTCATCTTCTTTGAAGGTAATGACCGGCTCCGTACATCATTTCACATGTCCCACGAAGTTGTTGAAAGAATTTGCTTCATGAGGCTGTAATTCGATGGCTTTTAAAATTTCCATAAGAGCTTCCCTATGAGGTGCTGATTGTTGAATAAGCTCGTAGATGGAAAGCCTAGCCGATGTGGTCCGCAAACTCTATGTGAGTTTGGTCCTTATCGTGACCTCGGGTCTAGGCGGAGGCGACTGCATAGGGCGTTGTTGAGGCTGTGATGTTGTTGGAACTTCCCTTGTAGCTACCTCGGGGGCAACTGCTGGGTACTTTTTGTTCCTGGTCACTATGCTGATCATTCCCACAAATCCTTGCATGGAAAGATTCTGTCGCACCTCGTTAACCTGGAGAGGTTTTGCCTGTGCCTCGTGGGTAGGCAAAGGGTCCTTGAATACCCCCATTTGTTGATTGTTTGGTGCTATGGGGTTATCCACGGCCAATGTTTTATTGTCGACCAAATCTTGGATTAATCCTTTGAATTTCTAGCATCCATTTAAGTCATGTCCCCTGCGCCTATGGAATCTACAATACAATTCCTCTCTGTATCCCTTAGGCTTGGGAGCGTTAGGGTCTATAGTTTGGATTTCTGGTAGGGTGACTAAATTTGTCGCTGACAAGCGATCAAATAGGGAGTCCCTGGACTCCGTATAAGGGGTGAATTATCGCCTAGGGCGACGCTACTGATTCTGCTCCTGTATTGTATTTTCTCTTTCATAACTAGGAGGCACTGCCTAGTAATTAGCCTTTTGGGGCTGCATTTCTTGCACAGGCTTGGGGACATTTATCGCAACTTGGTTAACCACAGCGGGTTGTGATTGCGTAGTCCCGGTCTTAGTGGTTTTACTCCACTCTTTATTTTTAGGCTTGGCGATTGCGCCTTCACCTATTTTGATCTCTTTTATAACTCTGGCTTGCGCCAAAGATTCTTCTAAGCTGGCGTATTGCTGCAGCTGCAATAGCCCAGAGATCGATTTCAAGCAACTTTTTGTGAACATCTATGTGAGATCAGACATAGGGGGATGGTAGGGTATATTAGAAAGCAAAGCCCTCCATCGATTCCCGTATGCTGCCATTGTTTCTTCCTCATATTGCCTGAGGCTGGTCAGATCACTCAATGATGCCTTCTTCCTTGTGTTGAAAGCAAAGCGTTCAAGAAACGCATCTACTAATTGATCTAGGTTGTTTATGCTATGTTTTGGTAATTATGTGAACCAATCCGAGGCAGGGCCTGTGAATGTGGTTATGAATGTCCTAAGCAACAATGCATCATTATCTTGGATGTCGAAGCATTGGCTTAGGAATCTTGTGACATGTTCTTGTGCGTCCTCTTCACCTTTAAAGACTGCCAATTGAGGCAACTTGAAATGTTCGGGGTAAAGAGGTGTGGGCACTGAGGGATGCACTGGATGACTACGGAGTTGACGTAATGTGGGTTTTTGATGCCCAGCAGCTTTTGTCGCTACGGACTCCAAACGCTCTAATAGCGCTTTGTATGCATCTGAAGATTTTATTTCTTCCTCTTTTGTTTGCTCCCGTTGTGAGTTATTGGAGACTGGAGGCCTATGGAGGGGTGGCCGAGTGGCAGCCCTCCCGCCTTGATGAGGCATTTTGGCCCATTCTATTTCTAGCCCATACTCCTCATAAAATTCTTGAGGAGTCTCTAGGCGAGACCTATGACCCTGATTGAGTCCCTACTGAGGGTACCCATCATTGTTTCGGGGAGTGGCCTCCCTCTCGAGTCTATAAGGTCTCGGAGGCAAAGCTTGATGAGGTCACGAAGACCTGTCCTACACCAACGGGTTGTGCCTCTCATATTGTTCAGCTCTTTGGGTGCGAGGGGTTGGCACCCTCTCAGGTAGTTTATATCGCAACTCATCCGCTTCGCGTTGCATGCGCTCTTTATTCAGGCGGTATAAGTACTCTAACTCCTGATGACCTTGCTCAAGCTGCTTGATTCGGGCTTGGCGAGCGGCATGTCTAGCGACTGTCGGGTCAATTTGGTCTGCCCTCTTTTGCTCAAGAGGCTTGAATGTTTTTCCTATGTGTTTGCCTCGATCTTGATGATCTAAAATTTCAATGGGTTGCTTCCCTCTGTCGAGGTAGGCGACATTCACTTAAGGCTCTGGCCTCGATGTGTAATCATGATACCTAGCAGGTGCGAAAATGCAAGGTTCCCACACTGTTTGTTGTCCTTGAGGAATGCGATGGCTTTCCTCATACTCCCTTTCATGGGTTTGAAAGGGGCGAACAGAGTTAGCTCGCCCTGTGTAAAGAGCCCTGCGCTCTGGATTTTGTCTTTCTATTTTGATGGGAGGTAAAGGAGGGACGCCATATCCACGTTGTCTCTCCAAATGGATAGTGTGCCTCTTTAGCGCTTCATCATGCTGTGGCCACTCATGTCTAACCTCAAAAGGCAATTCTCTATTTACGTCAAGGTCTACATGTAAAGCGTCTTCCCGAAAGGGGCTGTGTTGAATGGGCATACCCCACAGAGGGGGATCCCAATAATTCTTCTTTGATTTGGTCTGACACAGACCTTCTTGTGGGCCAGACCGCCAAGGGGGTATGACTAAGTCCTTAGGACTGAAGCGAAGGCGACTTGTGCCTGCTTCTTGTGTACCTTTCGGAGCTTTTGCCCTTGATTGGGCTTGGCTACGGGTGTACACCATTGCGGTGCTTCTCTACTATCTAAGCAGATTTTTATCTCATTTATGATGATTTTTCTTTTTGTCTACACTAAGCAGAAATGAACACACACATACACAAACTGTGATTATCTCTTTTAAGGATTAATAGTGTGTCCTAAACTGGTTTAGTGCATTTTGATGTTTTGTTTTTTTTTTGAATGTTTTTGAAGAACGTTTAAATGCATAATGTAGGCTCATATAACTCCCAAAATGGTCACCCCTTCAATATACCAACCAGGCCGATATACCAACCTCTCTATATACCCACCCTTACGAGAGGGAGACTATAGGTACGTGAGAGCAGATGGTACATGGTACGTAGGCGGTACGAAAGGGGGATTGTCCTGTTAATGGCACCTACCATAGAAGACTTATCCTCGCGCACATGGGAATCACCCCAATGACACTCGGTCAGCTTTCGTCAGGATTTACGCCTAACAACAGTGACAATCGGGGTAATGGATGCAAGTCAAGCCAAGGTGGTGATGAAATCCACCGATGGTCTTGATCAAGGGCTGGGGTTTTACAACCAGCTCCTTGGTTTAATTTTACCACGTGAAGTGTGTGTGGTTATTTTTATTTAAAAAAAAAGAAACAAGCAGCAAAAAAGAAAACTTTCCCTAAAGAAAAGGAAGCTAAAAAAGAATTTTTTTTTTTTTTTTTTTTTAAACTAAATAAAGCAAGAAAATTT
Source organism: Wollemia nobilis (assembly GCA_028583015.1). Lineage (NCBI taxonomy): Eukaryota > Viridiplantae > Streptophyta > Pinopsida > Araucariales > Araucariaceae > Wollemia > Wollemia nobilis. The sequence continues at coordinate 4,226 of JAQPPZ010009298.1, forward strand.
ATGGAAAATTTCTCTACCTTTTAAACACTAAAAAAAATTCATTTTCCTTGATTTTTTTTTTTTTTATCTTAATGAAATTTTAAACATAAACGAATGAAAGTAAACATAAACAAAAAAATAATTTTTTTTTTTTTAGATTAAGATTTCCCTAAGAAGGTAAAATTAACAGGAAGCAGGAACAGAAAAATGAACAAGAAACAACGGGAACAGTTTTAAAACCCTTACCTTTCTCTGCCCAAACTTGTTGTTTCTGACCTTCGGCTAAAAAAAAAAAAGGGTACCTGCTAAGCACAAAACACAACAAATATGATTAGTTTCTATGATTTAAAAATCAGGGAACGGTCCCACCGTGATCGCCATTGAAAGCATGAGATTTCGAAAATAAAAGAAACACTAATTGCAATGTAAACTAAAGAGCTTGATGCATGAAATAACACAGATATAATCAAATCAGAAGCAGGAGCACAACCCTTTTTATTAATAAGATTCTGACTCGGTTACAATGCATCTCCTCAGTTACATATTTTCAGTTACAATCATGAACAGTGATCTTCTTTTCCGCATGCCCACATTTGAAATGGGCAGGCCAATGTTGCCACCGCTTATCTTTGATGAATCCTTGCTTGCTGTTGTTCTTCCTGCATTCAAAGAAATAGTAAATGGTTTAGTAGCACCTATGTTAAAAATAAACAAAAGCATAAAGGTTGCTACCAATAAAACAGTCATTGTCATCTGCAGGTCAATGAAGAACCAAAAATCGACTAAAACACGATACTATTTGCCAGTAAAATGCCTTCTAGAAAATACATTCGAACGCTGTTAACTGCAATATATTTTTGAACGTAAAATATAAACTATTCAAATAGCATGAACGTGATGTAAGTGCGTGATAACAGGATAATCTAGAATAAAATAAAAAGCGTGCGGGGCACCCGGGCGGGCCGCCCACGCTAAAACTTAATTTCGAAGCCAATCCACCAGGGACGGGCTCGAAATCTCAAGAAGAGAATTATCGTCAGATGGATGTTGCTGTGATCCAACGTCGGGTTTGAATATCCAGATCCACGCTTCTGGAAACCACTCACTAACCTCTCGTGCGAAAGAGATCAAGAGTGCAGAAGAAATGAATCAGAAAAGAAGCAATCGGGCCTTTTAGTTTGACAGCACTTCGTTGCTTTCGAATACCTGCCAACCTCTATTTGGGTGGAAAAATCCACCATTTTATAGACCCAGGGGGTCTCCTTGAATGGCTTGCATAAGCGCCACGCGTTGGTCAAAGGTGCCATGTGGCGGTCGTGTCTCCTCGAGAGAGGAAAGTCCTCCATGACTCGGGCTTCCATTAATGCCACTGTGACAGTCCTTCAATGGCCCACGTAACTGACTGTGGTGTCACTGCCAGTCGTCTAAAGCTCACCTTAAATCGCTTTAATGGCACTTTTAAATATTTTAATGTTTGCCTTTAATTGTTTGAATTTCGCCTTCGAATGCTGACGTGTCGCCTTGATGCGAAGGCAAGGGTCCGTCACGATATCGTGACGTCGCGATATCGCGACGTCGCGATATCGCGACACTAAGAATAGAATAGGGCATAGGGGAGGGATTTGTCGTGATATCATGACTGTCATGATATCGCGATAGCGCGATGCTGTGGTTGTCGTGATATCATGACTATCACGATATCGCGACAGTCGATGCCGCGACTATCGTGATATCGCGATTGTCGCGATATCGCGATAGCCGCGGTATCGCGACTATCATGATATCACGACAGCTGATGCCGTGGCTATCATGATATCATGATAGCACGATGCCGCGGCTATCGCGATATCATGATTGTCACGATATCGCGACAGCACGAGGCCGCGACTATCATGATATCGCGACTATCGTGATATCACGACAATGCGAGGCCGCGGTTGTCGCGATATCACGACTATCATGAGGTCGCGACAGTGCGAGGTCGTGATGGTCGTGATATCGTGACCGTCGTGATATCACGTCAGGCAGCATTTGCCTTAGTGCTTCACAGTAATCTTTGCCTGATTTGTTTAAAAGCAATTTTGCCTAAGTTTTGAAAGCAGTTTTCGCCTAAGGTTTTCTTTTGCTCAAGGCCTTCTTGCTTAAGTTTTGCTTAAGGCTTAAAGTTTTGAAGTTTGCTTTAGGCTTGAGGTTTGCTAAAGGCTTGTTAAAATGACCAACTTTGCTCTGCTCATTTTTTGACCTTCTAAACTGTTGTGTGAGTGGCTAGGACCACTGTTTGACCTCTGAGGGCTGCCCTGAAAGCTGTGTATGTCGATGCGATTAGTGTTTGTAGTCACTTAATTGAATTGGTGTTGTTTTGGTGTCTACAATTAGCATAGCCATACCATGTGTGGGATTCTCATCGAACTAAAAAAAAAAAAAAAATTGGCATGTAAGAGGGTAGTGTGGAACCGTTGAATGTTGCTAAGAATGTTAAGAAGCCTCGTACCTGTTTCCCATAAAAATACATATGACTAGGGTTTTGGATTTGAATTGTGCGTGCTTTTAAGTTGTAGATGTTGCAAACCATTTAAATAAGTGGTCAAAGAAACCTCATGGAAAGTGCTTCGGATAAAATAGTATGTTTCGCGTTATTAGACTGGACCCAAAATACATATGCCTAGGATACCTAGGAAATCATTAACATTTTGGTTTGACCGTCTCTGCTACTAGCTTTCTTTTGTCTGTATGCTCACACCTGCAAATGCTTGCCTTATGATCCCATCCTTAAAAATTTCAGTATATAGGTTATACAAGGCTACTTCCTACTTCCATCCAAGCTATTATTTCTTTTTGTGTTTGATTTTTTAACCAGCTGCCTCTACGGTTTTAATTGAACATGGCAATTGCCGTAGCATCCATTACAAAATTTAGGGTGGACATACTATCTACTTCTATAGTGCTGTCATCTATTCCATCTAGACAATGCTGGCTCGTTACAACATTGATCTAACTATTCCGCCCATAAGCCCTGGCCACTTCTTCGTATATAAATGTTTCGCCGGTAAAACATACGGAGACCTGGTGGGCTCGATGAAGAAGGTGCTTTCTGAGACGCTGCTCCTATATTATCTGGTGGGCGAAAGGTTTAAACTCGGGAGAAATGACCAAGTCAAGGTGTTCCATTCACTGAAGCCCTACGTAGCCATACCCTTTTGTTGTGGATGACACCAAGCAAACCCCTAGAAAACAAAATACAAAAAATAAGTTAGATATGATTTTATTAAATTTACAGGTTGACAATTTTACACTCCCATTCAAAAATAATGAATGTTGCAATAGGAGAACTTCCCTAACAGTTTTTAATAGCCGTTTGAAAAGTACCCTTCCATAACCGTCTCCAATAGCCAATAGCCGTTTGAAAAGCAAGCTTCCATAACCGTCTCCAATTACCGTTTGAAAAGGACGATTCCATAACCGTCTCCAATACCCGTGTGAAAAACACCCTCCTATAGCCGTTGAAAAGAAAGAATGCTCCCATAGCAGCGTATCCATTTGAAAATCATTATTTAATTGTTGTCTGATTTGGTTTCCTTCTTATTTTGATATTTCTGCCTAGGGTTGGGCTGGGCTGGGCTGCCTCGTGGCTATTTTTTATTTATTTTTAATGAATTTAAGGAGAACAATGGAGGAATGCTTCCATGGATAAACAAATACTCTAGGGTTAAACTACTATCTTACTTATTCTAATTGTTAGATTAGTTGAATAAGAGACATTCCGCAAAGTACTCTGGGTTTCTGCATCTCAGGATTGGAGGTTGGAGTGAAAAGGGAAGAGTATAAAATTGATATGTGTAGACACCAAAACAGCACCAATCCGATTATGTGACTACAAACACTGATCAAATTGACACAAACAGCTTTCAGGGCAGCCCTCAGAGGTCAAACAGTGGTCCTAGCCACTTACACAGCAGTTTAGAAGGTCGAAAAGTAAACAAAGCAGAAGTCGGTCGTTTTAAAGCCTTAAGCAAAAGCAAGCCTTAAGCAAAAGCAAACCTTAAGCAAAAGTAAGCCTTAAGCAAAAGCAAACCTTAAGCAAAAGAAAGCCTTAATTAAAAGCAAGCTTTAGTCAAAAGAAGGGCTTGGCCGAAGTGTCGCGATATCGCGACGTCGCAATATCGCGACACTTCAACGCACAAGGCAAAGCCTTGGCCGAAGTGTCGCGATATCGCGACGTCGTGATATCGCGACACTTCGACGCCCAAGGCAAAGCCTTGGCCAAATATCGTGACATCGCGATATCGTGACGTCGCAATATCGTGACACTTCGGCGCCCAAGGCAAGGCCTTGACCGAAGTGTCATGATATCGCGACGTCGTGATATTGCGACACTTCGACGCCCAAGGCAAAGGCCTTGGCTGAAGTGTCGCGATATCGCGACGTCGCGATATCGCAACACTTCGAAATTTGCACCTAGGAAGACATTAAATCAATCAGAGTCGAAAGTCAAGCATTAAAAGCAAACATTAAAACCATCAAAGCAGACGTTAGACAGATGGCAGCCAAGGACAATCAGTTATTGCCGCCTGCTGTGTGTGCGCCCGTAGGTGGGTAGATTGGCAGTTAGCGGACTGTTGTGGGGGCAGTCATGTAAGCCCAAGTCAAGGAGAAGTCTCCTCCCCTTTGGGAAGGCATGGCCACCATGTGGCATCCCTGCGTGCCCCTCCAAAGAGACCCCATGGGTCTATAAAATGGTGAACTTTCCCGCCCAAAAAGAAGATAGGTTGACAGACATTTTTGAAGCAACGAAGTGCTACCAAAAACCAAACACCTGATTGCATCCTTTTAGATTCATTCTTCTACACCCGTAATCTCTTTCGTAGGAGAGGTTATTGGTGGCTGCTAGAAGGTGAACCCGGACCTTAATACCCGACATTGGATCACAGTAAACCATTAATTCGCCGACAATTCATTCTCTGAGATTTTGGGCCCTTCCCTAGTGGATTGGCACCAAAATCAAATTCCCACAGTGGGCGGCCCGCTCGGGCGCCCCGCACGCTCTTAGTTTCATTTTAGATTATTCTGTTATCATGTATTTTTTTACATCAAGCTGTATATTGTTTAAAATAAGTTCCCGCTTTACATTAGAATATATCTTGCACTACGCTGTATGTCCCTTTTTGGTAAGCATTGCGGGTGACACAGTGCTGAGCAAAAATAGATAACCAAAGCACTAATGATTAGGGTTTCTTGGTAACCTAACCAACTTTTGATGCCCCAAGTATGGAAAGGGCATGCATTCTTGAATCCTTGCTTCTAACGAGGTAAGGAATTTGATTTCAAGTGTTAACCTATTTTGGTGAGGTGTGACTTGAGCTTGGACATTGATTAGTCATGATTAGGCAAAGGGCGTAACCTTTTGTCCATAGGGGAACCTTGTGTTCATGCTTCGGGAATGCCAAGTGTTTGATCAATTTGATTGTTGCTTGTTTACTGCCCCAAGAAGGAGCGTGATTGTCTTTGTCAATGATTATTTGAATGCATGTCATTGCTTTGATTGGGTGTGTGCTTGTTGATTGGTGACTAAGTGTGACTACCCCCTCAAGCGATGAATCGATGAGGGAATGACCTTCATGAGAAAAGCGACGAGTCGCTTGACCCAAGATGGCTTGTGCAAGGGTGCCTTTAGATGTTTTACCATTAAGCATGTGCAATTTCTCGACATTTGGACCTATTTTTGGTGGGTGTTAACCCTTTTGGTGATGCCATAATGGGGTGAAATCGTTGAAAACCTGTCTTCCCGTGGAGCGTTCCGGCTATGTTAGCCTTCTTGCAGAAGTAGGAGAATGACAATTTGGGCCCCGACATCGATTTTCTATGCCAAGAGGTTAAGTGCAATAGCACTTGTGTCCGACAATGCTTATTGCTATGTTTTTGTGTTGCATTTTTGTGATGTTTTTGTTGTTTTGATTTTCTTGCTTTGTGTATATGTCATGATTTTATGTTATGCACAATGATTGATGTATGCACATGGTATGATAAATGCGATTGTTGTATGTTGATTTATTTTGATGGATGCATATGTTATGATGAATGCAAATTTTTTTTATTTATATGTGATATGCAGAAATGAAATGGATGGATAGAATTTGTGATGTTTAGCTATGGCCCCATATACTGTTTATAACTCTGTTAGTTTGTCTTTAGGCAATTGCTGTGATGCATGACTTTGTATGTATACATGTGGTTTTTCTTTTTTTTTGTATTTCCTGATGGTGATGTAAGGATGAAAAGTAGCGCAGTTGGTTTAGAAATGTAGCTAAGGTTTTCTGAGACTCAGACGGTTTTAACTTACTAGCCATGACTGTACTTTATCTTACAAGACTTTTGAACAAGGTATGAATCGAAATTGTTTTTGACCAAGCTATTTCACATCCCTGTGTGTGCAATTGAATTCATTTATGTGGTATTTGTCAGGATACCGCCAGTGCCAGATGGGCTCTCAACCGAACCTGTACTGAGGATCACCTAATTAGCTCCACTAACTCCTTTGTTGTATTTAGTTAGATTAATCTGCGGTGTTATCCAGGATACCATAAGTTAGCTTATCCTTATGCAAACATTGGTCTACACACACGCAAAGAGAATGTGACAGACATATCGTCATGCGGGTAGGATACCATCATTGCCAGATAGGCTGTCAACCAAACCTATAATGAGGATCACCTAGATGGTTTTCAAATGCTGAGAATTCCGAGGATTCAAGTTCGGGATATTTGTTGGCTGAATGATTTAGAAAGTTGCTCATCTATATAGTGATGAAAATCACTGTTTATTTTCTATTAATTATTTTTGAGCAAGGATTTTGAATAGTAGTGATAACCATTGTTATTTGATTTTGTATTTTGAGTATTGTGAGTTTGGGCTGGTGAGTGGCCTTGATCCTTGTGGACTTAGGGACGACTACGCATCCTTTGCAGGGACGTGTAGTACGAATCCTTATGACGTTGGGAACCAAGGGGGTGATGGAGATTATGGAGTCAGGGCATTGATCTTTTAGGCCTTGGGGATGACTACCCATCCTGGTTAGGGGCAGATAGTACGAATCCTTACAACTTGGAGACCAAAGGTGAATGGACAGTGTTAGGATGATGACTTGTTGGAATTTTGTTTGTGAATTGCGTTGATCCCTTTTGGGTCTTGGAGATGACTACCCATCCTTTGCAGGGATGTGTAGTACAAATCCTTACAACTTTGGGAACCAACTATGATTGGGATTTGGTAGTGGTGAAAACCATTGTTTATGAAGGTGAATGGATAGGAAAGAGCTCGTCCTTTTGTCAATTCTCAGCATTCTGGAACCATTCGCACAGGGGGATGAGCAAGATAACTGTTTCACTTATGGTGACCTGGATTACTACGCAGGTTTCATCTTTCGTTCACACAACTTGGGAATTTTTATGTGTTTTAATTTGTGTTGGGATGTTACGTAACAAGGCGTATTTCAAGTGTAACTCTCCCTTCATAAAATCTGTCTGACTCGATACATTACATGGCTAAAGAGCAAAATGATGACTGAATCATAAAAACTCTTAATACATTAGAAGACCACTGACTCTAGTGTGGTAAAAAGCAATGCATGGTGTTTTTGTTGTTTTTGTAAAATGGAACAGTGTGGAACAAGATGGACTAGCAGAGCAATTACAACCTATGGTGCCTTTGACCCATACGACCACAAATATGCAATGTATGGATGCAATGCTTTAATGTAGCTATGTATTTTTGTATTTTTGATGGATTGATTTTTGTGAATATGAAGATGAGATGCGAGAAGAGCTCTCTATTGATGAATTTGAGTATGCCTGGAAATGAGATGCAATTTTTTTTTTTTTTTTTGATGATTTTTGAATTTTAACTTTTCTTATTTTTGACCAAGTGATTGTGGAAATCCTTGGAGCATTTTGGGATTGACCAAGCGATTTTAGGAATCCTTGGAGCATTTTGGGATTGACCAAGCGATTATGGAATCCTTGGAGCATTTTTGGGATTGACCAAGCGATTATAGAATCCTTGGAGCATTTTTGGGATTTGACCAAGCGATTGCGATAATCCTTGGAGCATTTTTGGGATTTGACCAAGCGATTGCGATAATCCTTGGAGCATTTTTGGGATTTGACCAAGCGATTGCGATAATCCTTGGAGCATTTTTGGGATTTGACCAAGCGATTGCGATAATCCTTGGAGCATTTTTGGGATTTGACCAAGCGATTGTGATAATCCTTGGAGCTTTTGGGGATTGACCAAGTGATTATAGAATCCTTGGAGTATTTTTGGGATGACCAAGTGATTGCGATAATCCTTGGAGCTTTTGGGGTTTTGACCAAGTGATTGTGATAATCCTTGGAGCTTTTTGGTTTGGATTATGGCTCTTCAGGGGATAGGGGTACCCCCAGCTTGATGGTATTTACACTCCGGATCTGGCTCTGTAGGGATTGGCACGAATGGATCTGCCCTATGTACGAATAGGAGGATAGGGTCCACCCTCGGCACTGATGTTGCTATGAGGTCTCTGGGTGAAAGTTGATCTTTGTGTGCCCAAAGTGGCAGATGTAACGCTTGGTCCCACTGCGATGGGTTAACACGCCACTCATGCCCTAGTATTATGTTTAGATGTTGAATTGCTTCATCAATATTTATGGGATGTCGATGTTGTCGCATGTGATTGCTATGGGCTATCTCTATTTTATCCTCACCTTCGACCAGTGAGTACAGCTCATCAGAATCTAGAGATTCTGATACATGGAGGACTGCATCATCAGGTAGCCCTACGGTTAAAGGTTGATCCTCTTCGAAAGGAGCCTCATGTAAGTTGGGCCTTGGGAGCTCCAAAATCTTGGTCTCTATCGACTCTAAGTGCTCTAGCACTTTGCATGTATCGGGAGATTTGAGCTCCTCCTCTTTGGTTGGTTCTTGTTGAGGAACTTGGGGCTTATGGAGGGGTGGCCAGATAGCACCCCCCATGCCTTGGTGGGGTAGTTCATCCCGCTCTTCTTCTCGCTCTGATTCCTTAGAGGCTTCTTGATGAATTTCTAAAGGTGGCCCATAAACCTGAGTGGGTTCCTGAGGAAGGTGCCCGTCATTGGTTATAATAGTAGCCTCCTACTCATGTCTGGGAGGCATCGGGGGCGATGCTTGATGAGGTCATGAAGACTTGTCTCACACCCAGAGGTTGTGCCTCTCATAATGTTTTGTATTATGCGTGTGAGGGGTTGGAGTCCTCTCCTGCATAGTGTGTTGGAACAACTCATCCTTCTGGCGTAGAAGGTGCTCTTTATTTAGAAGATACCATTGCTCTAACTGTTGTCTTTCTAGCTCAAGTTGCGTGAGTTGCATCCAGTGTGAGAAATGCTTGACAAATTTTGAGATGGTCCTACCACCTCATGTCTAGAAGGCCTAGATGCCTCTCCTAGATATTTATCTCGTTCATAGTGATCCAAGATATCTATAGGTAGCCTCTCTCTGTTGGGGGTAGCAGCATTCCCTCGGGGCTTTGGTCTCAGTGAGTGGTCCTGATAGATAGCAGGTGCGGAGGCGTATTGCTCCTGCACTGTATATTGCTCTCGAGGAAGGAAGGGGTCTTCCTCGTGCTCTCTTTCATAAGTGAAAAAGGGATAGACGGAGCTAGCTCGCCTTGCCTGAAGAGCCTTGTACTCTGGATTTGTCCTTGTATTCTTGACAACTAGAGGGGGTGAAGGAGGGATAGTGTAATGATGTGGTTCCTCCCATTGAACCCTATGTTGACCTAGCGCTTCATCGCGTGGTGACTGCTCATAGAGAGCATCTAGGGGAGCTCTCCTACGACTGTACCCATCATGGAAGGGTGTGTGCTGAGTGCTATGCTGAATAGGAGTGCTCCTCGAAGAGGTGCCCCTATAGTCCCATTCTATCGGGGCACGAAGGGGACTGCCTTGTGTGTCAGGCTGCCAAGGTGGTATGACCAAATCCTTGGGGCTATACCGGAGGTGACTTGTGCCTCCTTGGATATTCCCCACAGTATCCTCCCGTGATTGGGCTTGGCTACGGGTGAGCACCATTGTGGTGCTCTTCTACTAGCTAAGCAAATTTTTATCTCGTTTATGATGATTTTTTTTTTTGTTACACTAAGCAGAAATGAACACACACATACACAAACGGTGATTATCTCTTTTAAAGATTTAATAGTGTGTCCTAAACTGGTTTTAGTGCATTTTGATGTTTTGTTTTGTTTTTGCAAGTTTTGAAGAACGTTTAAATGCATAATGTTGGCTCATATGACTCCCATAGATGGTCGCCCCTTCAATATACCATTGTCGGACCGATATACCAACCTCTCTATATACCTGCCCTTACGAGAGGGAAACTATAGGTATGTGAGAGCAGATGGTACGTGGAACATAGGCGGTACAAAAGGGGGATTGTCCTGTTAATGACACCTACCATAGAAGACTTATCCTCGTGCACATGGGAATCACCCCAGCGACACTCGATCAACTTTCATCAGGATTTACGCCTAACAACAGTGACAATCGAGAAAATGGATGCAAAGCTAAGCCAAGGTGGTGATGAACCCACCGTTGGTCTTGCTCAAGGGCTGGGGTCTTACGACCAACTCCTTGGTTTAATTTACCACGTGATGTGTGTGGGGTTCATTTTATTTAATAAAAATGAAACAAGCATAAACAACTTTCCCTAAGCAAGTAAAAGTTGACAGAAAAATAGAAACAAAAAATAATAATAAAAATAAAATAAAAAAAATGACAGGCACAGTTTTGGAACTTTACCTCTTTTCTGCTTAAATCGGCTATCTTTTTCGCCTAAACCGGCTGTTTCTGATTCGGCCCGGTACCTTTAAGCACAAAAACATAAATTTCAATCAATTTTTGAATCTAAAAAAAAATAGGGGACAGGGTCCCACCGTGATCGCCACTGAAAGCATGAGATTCCGAAAGAAAGAAATACTAAGATGCAATGAAAACAGAACTAGCTTGATGCATGAAATAACATGGATATAATCAAATCAGAAGCAGGAGCACAGACCTTTTTATTAATGTGATTCCAACTCGGTTACAATACGTCTCCTCCATTTTTAAGGGCTAGGAGAGTTAGCATGTTTCCATTACAAAAAGTGCATAGTGATCTTCTTCCGCATGCCCACATTTGAAACGGGCGGGCCAAAGTGTTGCCACCGCTTATGCTAATGAATCCTTGCTTGTTGCTTCTCCTACGATCAAAGAAACATAGAGACGTTAGTAGCACCTTCACCACAAGGACAGAACGTTTGACTCTCGAAATCAATGAGAAATGCGTGCAAAAAGACTGATTAAATTGGTAAACAACATAACTCTAAGCAACCTGCAACTTTTACAGAAAACAGAAAACTTTACCAGAGGGCCACTGCCATTAAAACAGTCGACCGATTTGCACTTGACTTTAATTCGTCCATCGGCAAGATGAATTCAACTGTTCTTCCTCCGACTATTTAACGCGAATTTGACTGTGTTACGATGCCAAATCAATGTTGTTACCTGCAGGTTAGTGGGGCAACAAAAACGACAAAAGCATGATAATACTTGATAAACGTCTAGAGTCACGTAAATCGTAATGCAAGATACATTTGAACATACAGCGTAGTGCAAGATATATTCTAATGTAAAGCGAGAACTTATTTTAAACAACATACAGCGTGATGTAAAAAAATACATGATAAAAGAATAATATAAAATGAAACTAAGAGCGTGAGGGGCACCCGAGTGAGCCGCCCACCATGGGAATTTGATTTCGGTGCCAATCCACTAGGGAAGGGCCCAAAATCTCAGAGAATGAATTATCGGCGAATTAATGGTTTACTGTGATCCAATGTCGGGTATTAAGGTCCGGGTTCACCTTCTAGCAGCCACCAATAACCTCTCCTGCGAAAGAGATTACGGGTGTAGAAGAATGAATCTAAAAGGATGCAATCGGGTGTTTGGTTTTTGGCAGCACTTCGTTGCTTCAAAAATGTCTGTCAACCTGTCTTCTTTTTGGGTAGGAAAGTCCGCCATTTTATAGACCCACGGGGTCTCTTTGGAGGGGCACGCAGGGATGCCACATGGCGGCCATGCCTTCCCAAAGGGGAGGAGACTCTTCCTTGACTTGGGCTTACATGATTGCCCCTGCAACAGTTCGCTAACTGCCAATCTCCCCACCTATGCGTGCATGAACAATAGGCGGCAATAATTGACTGTCCTCGGCTGCCACTTGTCTAAAGTTTGCTTTGATGGTTTTAATGTTTGCTTTTAATGCTTGACTTCCACCTCTGATTGATTTAATGTCTGCCTAGGTGCAAATGTCGAAGTGTCACGATATCACGACGTCGCGATATCACGACACTTCGGCCAAGGCTATGCCTTGGGCACCGAAGTGTTGCGATATCATGACGTCGCGATATCATGACACTTTGGCCAAGGCCTTTGCCTTGGGCACCGAAGTGTCACGATATCGCGACGTCACGATATCGCAACACTTCGACCAAGGCTTTGCCATGGGCACTGAAGTGTCACGATATCGCGACACTTCGGCCAAGGTTTTACCTTGGGCATCGAAGTGTCACGATATCGTGACGTCGTGATATCGCAACACTTCGGCCAAGGCTTTGCCTTGGGCGCCGAAGTGTCGAAGTGTCACGATATCGTGACATCGCGATATTGCGATGTCGCGATATCGCGACACTTTGGCCAAGGCCTTCTTTTAACTAAAGCTTGCTTTTAATTAAGGCTTGCTTTTGCTTAAGGTTTGCTTTTGCTTAAGGCTTGCTTTTGCTTAAGGTTTGCTTTTGCTTAAGGCTTGCTTTTGCTTAAGGCTTTAAAACAATTGACTTCTGCTTTGTTTACTTTCTAACCTTCTAAACTGCTGTGTAAGTGGCTAGGACCACTGTTTGACATCTGAGGGCTGCCCTAAAAGCTGTTTGTGTCAATGCAATCAGTGTTTGTAGTCACATAATTAGATTGGTGTTGTTTCCACTAAAGGCATGAGATTTCGGAAATAAAAGAAACACTAATTGTTGAAATGTAAAATAACTAGCTTGATGCATGAAATAACATGGATATAATCAAATCAAAAGCAAGAGCACAGCCCTTTTTATTAATATGATTCCAACTCAGTTACAATACGTCTCCTCCCTTTTCAAGGGCTAGGAGAGTTAGCATGTTTCCATTAAAAAAAGTGAATAGTGATCTTTTGCATGCCCACATTTGAAATGGGCGGGCCAAAGTGTTGTCGTCGCTTATGTCGATGAATCCTTGCTTGCTGCTGCTTCTCCTGCAATCAAAGAAACAATGAAAGTGTTAGTAGCACCTGCTGCACATAGAGAAACTTTGTTCTTTTGAAATTAATGAAAAATGCATGCAAAAGACTGATTAGATCGAGAAACAAAACAACTCTACACAACCTGCAACTATGATAGAAATAAGGTGTAGAAGAAATGAATCTAAAAAGATGCAATCGGGTGTTTGATTTTGGCAGCACTTCCTCGCTCGAAATGTCTACCATCTTGTCCCTCTTTCTGGGTAGGAAAGTCTACCATTTTATAGACCTATGGGGTCTCTTTGGAGGGGCACACAGGGATGCCACGTGGCAGCCATGCCTTCCCAAAAGGGAGGAGACTCCTCCTTGACTTGGGCTTACATGACTGCCCTTGCAATAGTCTGCTAACTGCCAATCTGCCCACCTACGCGTGCATGCACAACAGGCAGCAATAACTGACTGTCCTCGGCTGCCACTTGTCTAACGTCTACTTTGATGGTTTTAATGTCGCCTCTGAATGTTTGACTTCCGCCTCTGATTGATTAAATGTCTGCCTTTGAATGCTTGAATTTCTGCCTAGGTGCAAATGACGAAGTGTCGCGATATCGCGACACTTCGACCAAGGCCTTCCTTTGGGTGCCGAAGTGTCGCGATATCGTGACATTGCAATATCGTGACACTTCGGCCAATGCTTTGCCTTGGGCACCGAAGTGTCATGATATTGCGACACTTCGGTCACAACCAAGGCTTTGCCTTAGGTGCCGAAGTGTAGCGATATCGCGACACTTCGGCCAAGGCTGTGCCTTGGGTGCCGAAGTGTCACGATATCGCGACGTCGCGATATCACGACACTTCGGCCAAGGCTTTGCCTTGGGCGCCGAAGTGTCGCGATATCGTGACACTTCGGCCAAGGCTTTGCCTTGGGCACCGAAGTGTCGCGATATCACGACACTTTGACCAAAGCTTTGCTTTGGGCACCGAAGTGTCATGATATCACGACGTCATGATATTGCGA